>JABSTQ010002867.1:0-22516 GCA_013358835.2 Ixodes persulcatus
AATGCGTTGGAGAGGCCTGGATAAGGGATATCTGCATAATTTTAGAGGGGTCTAATAAAGATTTGTATGTTCCTTGCTACAGATCTAGCTTGCCTAAGATTTCCCCTTTGAAACATCGATCTCACAACCTGTCGAGTGGTCAATTCATTAAGATAAGAAATTGACGCCAAGGTATTTATATGATAATATCTTCTGACGAAAAGAGTTATTTAAGCTGCGCGAAAAAACGACAACGGGGACTTCTTATTATAGAGGGTTATAAAGATACATTTGTTTTAATTAACAGCATTTGCCACGTTTTGCAACAGTCGCTAAATGTAGTCAGGAATAAGTTGAGGTTTGGTTGGTCTGAATCATTATTTATTTCGGAAAATATAACTAGGTCGTCTTCAAAGAGGCGAAATAGAATGTTCTTCTTCAGTGTTTTACGATGTCAGATATACGATCAAAACCAGAGGCCCTAAAATGGATCACTGAGGTACACCTCATCAAACTGGCAGATGTAAAGATCTCTGCCCCTTCACAACAATAAACGGCCGCCTATTCAATAGGTAGCCATCCACAAAATTAGATTACCATTTAGCAATATGTTAGATATCTGTAACATAGTTTGGTGTAGTGACAAATGGTCGAAGGCCTTTCAAAAATCTAAAAAAATATAACGTCTCTCTTTCCCTTTGTTTGTTACCTATGTAAATTACGCAAGTTGTGTGGCCGTGAAAACATTGCACCTGAAAACGTGCTGCTCATCACAAAGCAAACATTTTTTCTCCAAAAAAACGAGAAAATATATCTATGAACTTCATGTCCAAGCAGCTTACTGACCTTGCATAACATGAAAATTCATCTATAATTTGTAGCGTCTCGAACACTTCCTGCTTTGTTGGACAGGAACGGACTTTAGCGCGTTTTCATTATTCTGGTTTAGAGACTGCTCGTAGCGATTCATAAAATAAACAGTATACATACTTTGAAAACCATTCCACATATCGAACTTAAATTCGATTTGGAATGTTGTCAGGATCCACACTTTTTAGCGTCTACGAGGAGCAGAGAGGCAAATGCCCCCTGCGCCGAGACGACCATACCAGACAGCGGCTAAGAACGCTCCAAAACTGATATTGATGAGCTAGGTGAGATGAATTGTTGTAAACAAAGCACTTTAGCAAAGTACTTACTAAACGGCATTTTTTTTGCCAGCAGAGATGTCTGATTCGTGAACAACAATTCTAATCAGCTACTCACACTTAGGTGAAATGTATCGCCAGAATCTGCTTGGGTCCGATATTAGAAATCGAGGCAAAGATACGCTAAAAATGTTAAACTTGGATGTACGTTTGAAAGAATTAAGTAATTGTTTTTGTCTACTCATTATCTCTGTGTACTCTTCCTGAGAATTATATCGTTTATTTTCCCGCAATCTCTGAACTTTACGTTTCAAGCGCGTAATATCGGCGTAAACTATGGTTTATGCTCCTTATGATGAACTACTCTTTTAGGCACGTAAAGATCTAAATATTAATGAACTAAGTTTTTTGTTATGTAATCTGATCTTGTCAACAATTTTTTTTGCTGCAAATAAATAAATCTCAAGAAGGTCATCATTACCGTTCTCAAACTCGTCAATCACAATTTCGTCCTGTGCTTTCCGTAAAACCGTACTCCGTGCGCGAGCTGGAGTACGGTTTGCCCTGTATTTTAGGGCACATTAGCCCAGTAAGACTCAGTGCCCTCTACATTGTTTAAAGGTTATAGTTATGAATGATGTTTACAGTGTCCATGACTGTACGTAACGCGTTACAATAAAGGCATTACTCGTATATTGTTGATTTTTTTTTTCTGTTGAGACTTACTTTCTTTGCGGAAAAGACACATATAACTAGGGATGCCGCGAACTTTTTTCGAACCGAAGGTTCGATGATCGAATCAAGCGGTTCAAAATGTTCGATAGATTTTGAAATTTCGAACTTTCTATACCGAGAAATTCGACGGTAGTCGAATTTTCGAACTTGTTAAACTAAGAAGTTCGACGCTTTTCGAAATTTCTAACTTATTACGCTGCAAAATTCGATGCTTGTCGAAACTTTTGAACTTGATAGACTAAACAATTCGATGATTTTCGAACTTTCGAACTTCCTACGCTAAGAAACTCGATAATTTTCGAACTATCGAACTTATTAATCTAAAGAATTCGAAAATTGTCGAACTTTCGATTTCTGAAAAGTCAAAAGTTGGACGAACTTCGAATATTTAGAGTAAACGTTCGAAGTTCGTCGAACTTCGAAAGACGGGCGGGCGGTTTCATTTGGATTCAAGCAGTGAGGTACATTCGTAATTTTTTTTTCTCGCAATTTGACATGCGGTGCCGCATTCCTTGCGAAAGACAATGCCGTTTATTTTAATCATCTGGCATGTTTGGTTTTAAGAAATAGATTCCCGGAGGAGCGAGGAAGGACGACGCGTTTTTGACAATTGTCGTTTGTGCCATATTTGAAGCGCGCTATAGCCGAAGCTATGTATGGTAGAGATGTTAAACTTTTTAAGAATGATCTATGTATAGCCTAAGTAAGTGTCGTCTCAAGATATGAATATTGTTGTTTAAGATGAGTTTCGAAGAAATATCCAAACATGTATCTACGGGAAATTATGCCATAAACTTGGTAAATATTTCGTCGAAATTCTTTGAGGTGTCGCATTTTAAATTAACCAACACAAACAGTTCATATTATTACCGTCTGCAGACTACAAATTAATGTGTCTATCGTTGTTTTCCCGTTGAGGAATAAATTAACTCAGGGAAAAAGATTTCTAATATTGTTCAAATTCGGCACGTCATAAAAAAAAACACTTTATTATTTTTTCTTATTTTTTTCATTTCACGGTATTGTGACGTGTTTATTTTAGCCTGTACACATTTTGGTAGGAGAAACTTGTTTCGTAGTTCTGGGCCTCTGAATATGAAGAATACAACACTTCTGGCGGATTCTTGATAGATTTTTTTTCTCCAGCTTTTTATTGTTTGCATTTATTGTTATTTTTATTTATATATTATTTTTACCAATGGCACAGTTATTTAGGTCAAAAGATATAGCCTTGGACTTCCGAACGACCGAGCATGTGACGAGTAGTGCCTTCTGACAACGAATTTCTAACAATAAACATCTTCGCGATCTTTTATGCAGTGAAGAGCGACGGTAGCTATACATATGGATAAATAATTTCAGATTAAAATAAGCTCGACCATGTCCTCTTTCCCCGTATTGTTTCGTTTAACAGTCCGAAATATCTGGGAGGGGGGGGGGGTGGTAGGAGACTGGAGTCCCCTCCCCCTTCCTTCCCCCCCGTTTTTCCTCTTCCGACACCACTGGTATGGTAGAACGCTCCTCGACCTCAAGTTGTGTCAGCTTCTGTGCTTTCTGCTTGGCGTTTCTTTTGTCTCGGAAAATAAACCTCCAGAGCAATTAGTAATTACAAACTAAAAAAATTGTCAAGGTGCAGACGAGCTGGTGTATGTTGATCATGATGCAAAATCCGGAGACTGGGAATAAAATTCGAACGAAATAGTTTAAGAAAAAAGAAAAAAGGGGACAGGACAACGTCTCAAAATCAGCTGAGTTGAGTTTGAGACGTTGTACTGGGCTGAGTTTTCAGCTGAGTTGAGTTTGAGACGTTGTCCTGAGCTGAGTTTGAGACATTGTCCTGTCCCCTTTTTTCTGTCTTCTTACACTTTTTCTTTCAAATTTAATTCCCAGAGCTGAGTATGAGGCATTGTCCTGTCCCCTTTTTTCTGTATTCTTGTACTTTTTTTTAATTTCATTCCCAGTATCAGGATTTTGCATCATGTAGAAACTAAACTTGCTATACACCAGCGTCACTCGGGCGGCGTTCGAGCGGATTACTACCAGAGTGCAGTTTGCCAGATCGCTTCAAGGTTTTTCTGAGTCTCAACCACCTGCCTGCCCCTGGCCGTTCCGAACTGGATGATTACCGTTAAACAGTGCGTTCGTGTGATCACTACTGCGTAATGCACGTTAAAGACCCCCCTCCCCCCCCCCAGGCTGGCGGTCACAATTACTGATCTGCACACGTCACTCTGCACTGGCAAATATTCCAGCATATCCGGGACACTCGTCGTCTCATTTAATTGCCTGACCAACTTCGCGGAGCCTAAATATCACACCCTAACTTTTCTAAACCTGATTTTGTGAAAACCAGTGAGGCGTGAAAACGCTATTTGAAGCTGAAACTGTGGCGGAACATGAAAACCGAACTTCGAACTTTGCGCACTTGGACTTAAAAGAAATTCAAAAACTTCGAAGTTTTTTTGTTTTTGTTTTTTCAAATTTCGCTATAAAAGGGAATCGAAACTTTCGACCTTTTCGAACTTTATGTATAGTAAGAAATTTGAAATCTTCAAATTTCTCGAATTTCATGTCTATAAGAATTCGAAACGTTCGAATTTTTCGAGTTTCAGATCCAAAGAAATTTGAAACAATCGAATCTCTCGAATTTAAAGTTAGGAAAGTTCGAAATTTTCGAATTTTCTCGAACCTCAAGTACAAAAATATTCGAAATAATCGAACCCGAACTTTTAGAAACCGTGAAATCTTCGAAGCTTTCGAATTCGAAACTCCACGATTTTTGAAAGTTGCGAATTTTTAGAATTCGAATCTCCGTACGGTCGAAAATATCGAAACCTTTCGATTTCGAACATCAGTTCGGTTCGAAAATATCGAAACGTTTTGAATTCGACCCTAGGGTGGTTAGCGGCATCCCTACATATAACGCATGTTTCTTCCTTTCTGTCTGAGTAATGACTGACGGTATCGCAATCATTTTTGTTAGAAAGTGTACAGCGTCGACCCCATTTCTACACCAGCATGCTCTCTCGCTCATGAAGCCTTAGACATGCAGTCCGAAAACGAATGAGCAAAGTATAGCCCTGCATTCCACTGAGATGTTTATCTGGCTCCCTCTTGAGCGAAATAAACGAGGTTTTATGGGCTAAAATTTCGTCGTTCCTTTGGGCCCTTGAGGCTGACTACAATTCTTTGAACAAGTTCAATTTCAGTTCTCGTTATTCCGAGTGCGGGGCATTGTGAAAGCTTATTCTCTTACGACGATAGGTTCCGGTAGAAAATAACTGAACTCCACAAACACCTTGATAATGGTCACTCAATCAAGGACACAAAAAGGTTCGAAATTCGTCCTTCATTCATTTTTTTTATAAACTGGCAGTTTTCTATAGTCTATCTTTATTTCGGTCACACGTTTTCCTACAACGCCTTTTCTTTACCTGGTGCACCTCGGAAAAAAGAACGAGCTAGCAGAAATATGATTCAACACAATTTCCACCATGCTAGATCATTTTAAACCGCAAACACAAGAACTCTAAAACCCCCCCCCCCCCCCCCCTTCGCCCTCCCCCATCCTAGGATGCGTCGTTTTGATGACGCCCACCTTGATATCTACATCGCTCCAATGAAACAGTGACATCACTCCGTTGGTCATTAGCTTATAGAGACTCCCTTCAGAAGTTACAAAAGGTGACACGAAACGCGAAATCTCGATCATCGATTTTTTTCGGATTTTTTATTAGTATCAAAGGGCTGTCATCAAAACTACTTATAGGGCGGTATGTGGTGGCACAGAGCACCAATTTAAGCGATTAAATTTGCCACCCACCTGTACCTTTTAGAAGTGAAACGCAAAAATGCGCCGACGTCGTGTACCCGCTCACAGAGTCGCGTGGCGTAAAGCAATTAGAGTACAAACTATTTTCACCCCATCAAATTGTATGCGCAGTCAAAACAAAATGCTTCCAGTCTCGCCAGCAGTAATCCCATGGTGCTTATTTCAATCAGCGTGTCCCCCGCGGAGGGGGGGGGGGGGGGGGGGCTGGCTACAACGTCACAATAAAATTAATGCATTACAAAAAAGCGATCAAAGGTTAATCACGTAAATCTTAGAAAGGCAGCCAGTGATTCAGAGCGGGCGTGCCTTCGAGTAGTCACAACTAACCTGTTTCATCCACGCTACAGTAACCTCTTCCTTTCATGGCTCAATACCTTATTGATTAGTGTCTTTTGGATCACGTAACGAGTAGCTTTATTGAGTTAGTTCTTTCTAATAACTGTCTTTTTACATTAAAGTTAATTTTTACTGCGGATTAAAATAAACGGCGAAATAACACCTGCGGGCCACAGGTGCGAAAAAGTTCGTTGCCCCCGAGTCCGACGAGGCTGTTTGCGTGCAACGCAGAGGGTTATACTTGGAGTTATACCCTTGTCAGAAGGCACATACAATGAATTTTACGCCAAATGCCATTCAGTATAAATGCTGTTAGGCACTGCCACACGACAACTCAAATGGCGTTTAACCTAAATTCCATTTCAAGTAAACTCAGCATTTACGGCTCGCAAACCGTACACTCGTTGGCAGCGCTCGACACATGTTTTGGGGTTGCCAAAAACAACAAGGCAATTATTTTCGGAAACGAATTTTACATCGTTTTAATTGCGAAAATATTGTGTTTAATGTCTATTTCGCACATACTTTAAGCTCCTAGTTGTTTAACCTTCTCACTGCTGCAGTTATCTAGTAGGCCTAATGGCTTTGAACCTTCCGTCTGCTTGTTTCGGTCTGCTCTCAGTTCGTTGGTTGCAGTTGCGCTCCACTATTACGCGCTTTTACGATGTGGGAAGGAGCTTTTGCCGCGAAGAAACGGCCACATGTCACCTGGACCACCCAGAGACGTCGGCACTCAAACCATGTGAGACGAACGCCTCGAATGTCTTCGGATGCAGAAGCAGAACGACGGGTTCCTCGCCAGCATACGGGCGTTTTTAAAAGACCTCGGTTTCCTCAAGACATACACCGCAGTCCATCACAGTACCGAAATATCAAGGAACATGTCTGGGTAAGATATAATTTTGAAGGAGGGCGTAACCTGCTAAGTCAGCAGGAGCACGCAAAATAATTAGTGAAATGGACGACCGCCTACTATATGTTTTGCGTGTGCGAGTCTTCGCAGTACTGCGTACCTCGAACGAGTTCATTGCGCGACCGTCTTGGTCGTGGTTCATATTAAAGGGTGATTTAAGATAAGATCGACCAAAGGGTGACTGATCGACATTTTAAATCAACTGATATTTTATAAGCTATTGTATAGTGTCTGGTATGAACAAATTCAAATTTAGTTTTGACCAGAAAAAAAAAATTAGGGATAGGAAAAATCGTAAGCCATGAAGAGGTGGAGAGTTGTATTTACGCGGGCTGAAGGAGAGGGCGTGTTTAAAGTTAATAACTGAAACGATAAAATTATCAGAATTCGAATCTTTTTGTAGAAACAATGTATGGGTACAACTTGCTTGTAGTATGTAGTAATTATATTTATTTTTATTATATTTAGTTTTCTAAATATCGCCTAACATGCCCCCTCAAACAAAAAACGGCTAAATTCGGATGCCTGTGTCTCATGAAATAATTTAACCAGTATCACATACGTTTTAAATAGTGTTCTACTTATATATGGTTATTTTTGTTAAAAAATATTTAAGGTATTTGAGTGATACGATAGTCGGGATATATTTCGGAAAACATGGGGAAAAAATGAAACAACGAGAAATTCCGATGCGAATAAAAAACAACAACACCTTCGATATTGTTTTTAAATTAGGGTACCTTGTCATACTCTATTTTGGCATTCATTTCTTTTAAAACATGTTGCATTATTTGATTGAGAAAGAAGGCACAACTCCCCAAAGCAGGTTCCTTTTTCAAAGCCTACATTTAGCAGTGCCCTATACGATAAGTAACTCTGAGTTCCAGTTTCATATAACTCACACACATCTTTTATAGATTTTTACTCAGACGAGGCCATTGATTACTATAGCAATCGTTCAAACATTAAAAGTGCGGAAATTCCACTGAGTACAACGAGCTATCATATTACGAAGTAGTGACCCGAGAAAAGATCCTGCAGTCATCGGTCACTGGGAACTTTGTTCACTTCATTTTCCTACGACAATATATGTTCCTCTCTCTTCCCCTCTATCTCCATCTCTCTCTCTCTCTCTCTCTCTCTCTCTTATATATAGATTCCTGACTTATATCTAAAATAAAGCATATTTAAGCATTCCCTTTCTGCGTGATTGTGTTCTGTGGCTAGCAGCTTTCATTTCCTCGCGAAGATCCCGATTATGGCGCAAAGATGAGGACAGTAGCAGACGACACTCGTCGCTAGTTTTACCAAAACGGCCGATTCAATATTTTTTTCGCATTTCCCCGCTCGCTGTCAAAGATCAGGGGGTTTTCTTCAACCAGCAATATATGACTGCCGATGCCTGTTTACTGAGCAGTCGTGCCTGTCGCCATCCCACTCGCTGGCGTCACGGGCGATAATATCAGGCACAAAGAGGCACACCGACAGAGAGCAGAACCCCCAAATACTCGTGGGCAGAGTGGGCAGAGCGGCAGGGTACCCTGCAAGATGTCGCTTAACCCAATCCTGTTGTTCACGCAGCTGTCGCTGTTTCTCGGTGCTCCCGCCACTTCCTGCCAGTTCAACGGTACCGATTACAGCAGCAAAAATTCTTCGTCATGTTACTTCTTACGGACTGCCACGTGGGCGTTGTCATCGCTGGGGGAAGCCGTATCAACACGGTTTTAGTACAGGATTCTCTTGTACCGCGCAGTTGCTTGAGTTCTATCACGACATTTCACAGTCGTTTGATAAGGGCCGACAAGTTGACTATACCTTTCTGTACTTCAAAAAGGCCTTCGACATGATTCCTCATGCTCTTCTTATGAACAAGCTTCACAAACTAAATATAGATTTGAAATTTTTTAATTAAATTGGCAATTACCTAAATTCAAGGAAACTGTCCGTGTTAATTAAAGGTTTACATCCCCCTTTATATAAAAAAAAACATCCGCAGTTCTAAGGGGGTTGGTACTTGACCCTCTCCTTTTTTAAATATAAATTAATGATATAGTTGAAGGCGTCTCTTCATATATTCTTTTATATGCAGACGATTGCATTTTGTACAGTGATATGACCTGTGATGCTCAAGTATTCTCTCTTCAAAATGATTTAGATAAAAATGAAGACTTGTTTATCAAATGGTGAATGTCTTTAAACGTATTTAAATGTATTACCGTTTGATTCACTAGAAAAACTAAATTTATTCCTTCATCCTACAGGATCGGTGGTGTTTCTCTTGAACTGGCATCGAAGCCGGAATAGTTGGAAGTTTTTTTTTTGTGCGATTTAAGATTAAATAAACACGTTGACTATATTACAGCGTAAGCAAGCCGGTCACTGGGATTTATTAAACGTAATTTTAGGATGGCTGCCCATCTTTGAAGGAGACTTTATATTTTTCTCATGTGCGGTCTGTCCTCGACTACGCCAGTGAGATAAGCGATCCGTTCAGTCAGAACCTTATAGAACAAAACTAAAAGATACAGAATCGTGCTGCGAGATTTGTTACCGGTAATTATGATTTCACAGCTAGCATAACTGAACATAAATTGTCTCTAAATTGGATGCCTCTAAGTTAAACACAGAAATTGTTCCGTCTCAAACTTTCACATGAAGTGTGTTACAACAATAGCGCAGTTAGTAGGTCCAAGCATATTTTTTTGAGCCTGCCTATGGATAAAAAAGAGGAGATATTCAAGAAAAATTAGTCCATTTCACAGCAGAACTGATGTTTTCAAATGCTCTTTTTTTCCCGTGGTTCATTGAGGATTGGAATAACCTGCCAAGTGATATTGTTGAAACGGCATTGTCTGAGCTATTTTTTTTTCAAAAGATTCAATTTTACTTTTAACTACCGTTGTGCATTACCTTTTGAATAATTGTGTTTCACCTTGGGTTGTAGTCTGCGAATTTTATGTATGTGCCCCTCCCTACTATAATGCCTCTTCAGGCGATGTAGGTATGCGAATAAATAAAAAAAAAAAAAAACAATCACTTGGTGACAATGTTTACACTCTAGGTAAGTCAAAGCATTGCGTGTGGTATGAGCCGGATCCTTACACAAGGTGCAAGGTGAGCCCGGAGACCGTGTGTGCTGCCCTAGAGTACTTCGCGAAAGCCGAACTACAATGTTCGCGCCAAGGTTCCAACCAGAAGGAAGTGATCTCTGTCATGCTGGACGGGGACAAAATGTTCGTTCCAATGCGCTTTCTGACACTCTCAATCATAGAGGCATTTTGTGTATACAAAGACAAGCATCTTGATTCCGGCGTTGAGTTAACGAAATTTTATTCCTTGCGCCCTAAATGGGTCAACTATATTCCACACCAGGAAGTGGGCGTTTCTGTGTGCTGCGTTAATTATTACCACTGTGTGGCCGCTGTAGAGAACGTTACAGGCTCAACATTCGAAACCAGAGAAATGAACTCAGCATTTCTCTGAGACCCACTAACTGGTCTGTGTCTTTAAGGAGACTGTGATCACTGCCCAAAAGGCCAGTCTCTTACACTCGAGAAACTTCATATCCGAGAGAATGAAGTATTCTGCTTACAACATATGAGTTCGGCGACCTTGTGGAAAAAAACCAAACAAAAGCAAAACATTGGATCCTTAGACTTTCCTAAAAGTCGTTCAAGTAACACTTGAAAGTTAGATATTTCGCAACCATGTCCGAACAACGCAAGACAAATTGATCTACGATGAAAAGCAGTGGATTCAACGCGGGGGCATTGCCTTTCATTTTGACTTTGCCGAAAACTCAACCATCGTAAGGTACGATATTTACATGTGTAGTGACGACAAGAAAATCTACAAACAGCGTTGCTGTCATCAGTGAGGACCTGTGCGACTACGCCGCTCACACGTACTTGGCTATAAAAAAATGATAGAATGGGTTGAAGACAGCGTTATGGTATACACGCACGTGACGTACGTAAGTGACGGGACCGCCAGTCATTTTAAGAATCGCTACCAGCTTCCCCAGTTTGCACAGAACGCTTGCCCACAAGCCCAGTGGTTATTTTCTGCATCTGGACATCGGAAAATTCATGCGACGGAGTTAGCGGACTCGTGAAGCTTCTGGCCACGCTGAACAACTTGAGCGAATGTTCAATAAACGCAATTCAAGCGGCCAGGACAATGGTGAGCGTTCTATTCAAGAAACTGGGTGCATCTTGTGTAATTGGACGAAAATAAAATTGTCCGGTATCGTAAAAAAGAACAAAAAAAACAGGGTGGCTGACGGTGCGCGCTTTTCCTGGCATTCAGTCTTGGCACGCGTGGCGGCTGTGCAAGACATCAACAAGGAACCTGAGACATATATCTAGCACAGACAGTCGTATCTGGCTAGAAGAAACTTTATTAAATGGGTACATCGAGGAAAGTCTTAGCGTAAAGCGCAGAATTTGATTCCCTAAGCACTGCTCCTTTTGAATAAGAGGTTATCTTATTTATCACAGTTTTCTTCGCGGGGTACTTGACCTACTGTTTTACTTTGAGATAGCTTATATTCTTTATCTGGTCACCATATGGGAATCACGAAACATTTTCCTCGCGAAGGTTAAAATATCTCCTCTTGCCACGATCCATTCGTGCACCGAGAGTATAGAAGCTCTTAAAATCCGGCGCGGTGGCACCCCTCACCTAAAATGGTTTGTCCCCAGAAATAAATAGCTAACCTAATCAATTTTCGTATTCTATCTTTATTTTTGTGTGGTGAAGTAAAGTTATTTATTTTATTTTAAATATAAAATATACCGGAAAGTAAAACTTCACACTGCATCATCTTTTTCTCGAATCACTAGTCTCTAATTGTACGCTTCATATAAAATGCTGTATATAGTTTCTTATAACTCTTAGTGTGTGACAGTTTTCTCTAGTTGTCAGTGACCTCATTTAAAAAAAGAAAAAAAAAAAATATATGAAAGATGTGTGTTAGGTACCTCAAAATGGATCTCACAGTCACTTCTCGTATTGGACACTGCTAAGTGTAGGCTTTGAAAAATGAGCCTAATTTGGGAAGTTGTGCCTTCTTTCTCAATCAAATAATGCAACACATTTCTTTTAAATGAATGCCGGAATGGAGTATGACAGGGTACCCAAAGTTAAATAAAATCGAAGGTCTAGATTTTGTTTTTATTCGCATCCGTATTTTTCGTTGTTTAAATGTTTCCTCACTGAGATACATCATATAGTTTTAAATGATAGCCATTTATATGTAGAATACAATTTTAAAAGTATATGATTAGGATGAAATTATTTCATGAGATACAGGCCTCCGAATTTCGCCATATGTCGTTCAAGCAGCCAGGCATGTTTGGCAATTATTAGAAAACAAAATTAAATAGAAATAAATATAATTATTATATATTACAAGCAACCTGTAACCATAGTTTGTTTCTGAAAGTATTAGAATTCGCCTAATTTTATCGTTTTAGTTAATTACTTTCAAACATGCCCCCTCCATCAGTGCGCCCTAATGCAACTGTAAACCTCGTTACGCCTTACGATTTTTCCTGTCCCCATTTTTTTTTCTGGTGAAAACTAAGTGTGGATACGTTTATACCAGACCCTAGACAATGACATATAAAAACATCAGTTAATTTAAAAATGTAGACCAGCCACCCTTTGGCCGCTCTTATCTGTAATCACCCAGTAGCGCTCTTCGTCTAACAGCACTTTAAATTCAGCGTTTGTTGCTAAGGCGTCAGCTCCGGAGGTTGGCTGACATTCCTTGTCGAATGTACTAGCTTCGGGTAGATACTCAGGGAAAAATGTAACGCGAGAGAAATAGATGTTTTTTTAAAGTGTACACATCTGGTAAGGAATCTGTTGTGTTTATAAACGACATGTACGTGTTCGTCACCGTGACCTCTTACCAGCGTTTACATTCCCATTGACAAGCTCCAAAAAACCTGCACTCGTTGGAGGCCCTTCCAGAGTGTTTCTATATAACGCTGAAAGATGGCCGCAGCCACGTACAGAGCAAACTGTAATCGGGTCACCTTGAAAAGCCCCTTGTGCGTCATTATAGTCAACAACGGGGAAGTATCCTTGTCGATGCCAAGTTGCTGATCAGCTTGATTCAAAGCAAGCCGGGAGAACGCTCAGGAACCTTCCAGCCTGTCTAGTTGCTGTTCCGTGGTAGGTAGCGCATAAGCCTCCCCCTGATGACTGGGTTGATTTTTCCCTGGTATTCACCGCAAACTCTCATCCTCCCATTCTTCTTTAGAATCGGGACGATAGGCGTCTCTTAACGAGAGTGCTTGACATGAAAGTAGATACCTTGTTCCGCCAGCTTCTTGATGGCTTTATCCACTTTCGGCAAAAGCGCGTACGGTACGACGTGCCTCGTGGAATTTGGGTGTAGCTTGATCCTTTACTTCAATTTGAATGATTCCGATAAGTCCTCGAGGAGAGTTGCCACCTTCCTCCCCAATGTGAGCAGCTGGCCTTCAAATGGGCGGCTCTCCTCGTTGCGGTTCCGGGTAACAGGGGCTCCATGAAGCTGATGAATCCCTTCCAACGAGATGCTCAACGGTTGGAAACAGTCCCGACTCAAAATGCTTATTCCGGTCCCCTTCGTGATGAGTAGCAGAAGCTGAGCTTCTCTGCCACCGTACTTGACCTGCTCTTTCATCTCTCCCACGCGATGCACAGGTTGCTTAATGTAAAGTCGGACTCCTCCTGCTCACGGTCGAAGTGTCTTCGTGGAGAGCCTAGCTCGCACATTGTCCTCAGTTTGGCACTGAAGTACATGGATCCAGAGTCAACCTTTAAAGGTGGTTGGTTTCCGTTGACCGTGACGGTTTCCATGACGCTGGCTCGCCACTTTAAATGTGGTAAGGTCCATACCGCATGGCGCGTCCCGATTTTTTACCACTTGACTGCCTTCGGCGATTGTCGCTGCACTTGGCTCGGTTTCTTGCCGCTTCCTTCTGACGGCGGGCTTGGACCACGTGTGTCTTCCGCTTGCAGAAATCGCACTCCGCGTTGCGGAAACCAAAGTTGGTAGCATCATGGTCGCAGTTGCAGCGGGAGCATTGCCGTGTTACCGACTTTCGAGAAGGCTTCGGTGTTCCGTCCTGCTTGCTGACACACCCTTGGGCATTTGCTGAATTCGATGCCACTCGGATGTCGACGGCGCAGGCCACGCTCCCCTTATGCGTCGTGCTTACCGGGTGGCATACTTTGAAGCGACAGCAGCCTAAACGCCTTTCTAAAAGTCCAACATTGGTATTGCAAGAAGACGACGCTGCACCCCTTCGACCCGGACGCCCCACACCAGACGGTACCGTAGCTTGTCTGACAAGGTCACACCGAAAGTCACAGTGTTCGGAGAGGCAGCGCAGGGCGCCGGAAATGTCCGCGACGGTATCTGCCGGCCAATGGCTGCGCTTATTAAACACAAATTGCTGAACAATCACCGACGGGGGTGGCATGAAGTGGGCAGTGAGGTGTGACAGAATATCTACGTAGGGAGTGTCTACCGCCGTCACCGGCGCACACGACGAGCGTATGATGGCGTAGGTCGCCGGTCCAAAAACGCTACAGAGGACTGCGAGTTTTAGGAGCTCCTCGACGACTTTGTTCGCGGTGAAGAAAAATTTGAGTCGCACCTTGTACAGGGGCCAGCCTTCAGCCCTGTCCGCTTCAAACTCTTTGAAATGTTCCAGCTTCCCCATGACGAAAATGTTAGGCTCATCCTTTTTCGCCATATGCTGTCGCCGTCGCCAAGTCGGCACGAAGCTGTCTTTGCTCCCAAAAGTGCAGTTGCGTTTCCCGGAGGTTGAAGTTCTTTGTTCTTGTCGCCACCCAAAGCCTTTATTCAGGCGATTGACTTGGCAGTGCAGAAAAGGAGAGTTACACAATAACACATGGTTTATGGCATGTCCCCGGAATGACGAACAGTTCGGTAAAACCAGCTTGGCTGATCTTGGCTTGACTTCTGCTGACTCGCCGATATTGCCAGACGCACACACACAACACTCACGATGCTAAATTTTCTTTCACGTCAATTGCGAGGTTCAAGCTTTCAAGACCCCAACTAGCATGTACGCTCCTGTAGTTGAAGAACCGTTCAAGGCAACATGCCCCAGCTCATTGCTTCGGCTTCGCTTGCTCATCAAGTAAATGAAACCATCGCCCCCCTGTCCACTTTTATTCTTTAAGGAAGTTGTAGGCTGAAATTTATCAATAACTTCAAGAAGTTGGGAGTGATGCTGAGAAGTCTGGGAGGGTCGTCACATGTACCGAAGTGACTGATCGATGTGCGTTTCCCTGCAAGATACTGTCCTGGGGTGGGAAAGGTTCAGTCATGTTGGATATCACCTGGAACACGTGGGCGGTCCCGTTCAGTTTAGCCATATTCGCTGGAGCGTCACTGCTTCCTGAAGGCTAGCCAGTGCCAACCTCTGGAAGAGGGTATCATGACACTGCCTCAGCATCCTAACGTTAAGATATTTCAACTGGTGGCAGTGGTTTAGCAGAGCCACACGAATCACTGTTGCTGGATAGAAACATTTCAATATATGCATAAATCCTTTAGGCATCAAATATCTTGCACCGTAGACACATAATGTTCAAAATTGGAGATTCAATGCGGAAGCAGAGCAGTCGCAATTTCAGCATGGAACATTTTCCATAGAGCTATCGTGGAATATTTCTTTGAAACTCCACAAAATGAAGAACCTTATGTACCTTCTAATACAGTATTTAAAGTTATATAAGCTGGCGCTCTCCTCTCGTATTTAGAAACAGTCATTTAATCATTTTCTCCTTGTAAAGCATGAACACCAACTCTAGTTTTATTACAATTGAGGAGACAATCAGTCCAGTTCTGTTTTATTTACATCAAAGCCCGTTAAGGAATAACTTTACAATGTTGGCAGGAGCTATATCAGTCAGGTTCGAGTGACTCTCAGTAATTGAAGACATGTGATATATATATATATATATATATATATATATTGTAGCGAAGACGACGCTGTGCGATGGGACCGGCGAAGAAGACAACGATCGCGCGAGCCTTTTTTTGATTTTCGGCTAAGAGGCTGGTCAGACGGTAGTAAAAGCGGACCTGTCCTGACTCCCACCGCCTGGTCTTCCCTGTACGCTACAAGTGGTGGAGGTCCGGGCTTTCCCACCTACCTTGACGTCAACCGTGGAGCTGAGAAGCCGAGCCCTCACATCGACAACACCAATGCGGCATCCCTCTATCGGAATGAATACTACTACAACTTCCACGGCCACCCAAGCCGACACCACGGCCCCATCGGTACTCACCGCTCGCCAACGTGAGCCTCCCTTATTCTCCGGAATCGGGGACGCCGACGTGGACGACTGGATTGACGCTTACGACCGCGCCAGTCGATACAATCACTGGAGCGATGTCACTAAACTGACCACCGCGGTTTTCTACCTATCCGATGTTGCAAAACTGTGGTACCTCAACCACGAGCAAGAATTTGACAGCTGGGCGACATTCGCTACCCGCCTTAAGGAAGTTTTCGGAAGACCTACAATGCGACAGATTGTGGCCGAGCGAAAGCTGTCCTCGCGGGCCCAGCAGCCAACGGAAACCTTCACGTCCTACATCCAAGACGTGCTGGATCTTTGCCACCGAGCTAATATCAACACGACGGAACCCGAAAAGGTCCGTCATCTTTTAAAGGGAATCGCCGAGGATGTTTTCCAAGTTATCCTCGTGCATAATCCAACCACCGTTAACAAGATTGTGGAAATCTGTCAGCAGTTTCAAGAACTAAAAACCCAATGCTTGACCTCAGCCGCTACAGTACAACGTCTTCCTGAGGTGAGCAGTATATCGGGGCCATCAACATATATCAACATCAACAGTTTGCGCCAGCTCATCCAGCAGATTTTTCGCGAGGAGGTTTCGCAATTTCTCCAACTCACACAGCCATCAACTACACCAACACAATCGGCACTCCGGTCCCTCGTCCAGAACGAGATTGCTTCTACCGTGCCTATATCCTCGCCGCTTCCAGCACCGGCGCAGCCCATGCTGCCGACCTACGCAGATATTGCAGCTTCACCTCCAATGCTCCGACCTCATTATCCTGCTGTAACCATGCCATACGTACAACCCTTTGGATACACTCAACCACACCAGCAGGCTACTCGCCCACAGCTCTACAACCGCCCTACCTGCTATTACTGTGCACATACCAGGACACGTTATGCGCGTATGCCGTCGCCGCCAAGCCGAAGAGTCTGGCAAACGTCCATACAAGCATCACTGCGAACCCCACCCATTATAACCAGACTCCCGGATACACCCGATCAAATTCTCCAACCACAAGGTTCGCCGGTAGTTTACCGGGATTTTCGCGTCGACAGTCGCCATCACCGCAACGTCACCGGTCAACGTCCCCTATGGTCCCATCAGTGTCCACTGCTCCATCACAAGGGGGAAACTTTTAACCGCAGCTCCTGAGGTACCAGCTGCGACATCTTCATTCTGCTCAAGTCCTCATCAACCGCCCTCTAACGTCGTCGTAATCCAAATTGAAAGTCAAAACGTACAAGCATTAATTGATACAGGCACCTCTATTTCCGTTATGCGCTTGGATCTCTGTCGACGCCTCAAGAAAGTCGTGACACCGTTTGAAGGTAATCTCAGAACTGCAGGATCAAACTTACTTAAGCCCGTCGGACTTTATACAGCACGGATTATAATACAGGGCCTATTATATTCAGTTCAATTCGTCGTCCTCTCATCATGCACACATGAAATTATTCTTGGCTGGGATTTCCTTTCTATTACTCATGCAATCATTTTTTGCGGGAATTCACAGCTTTCCCTCCAGGAGTTGCCTGATGACGACCAGCATGTTTCTGCGCTGGTAAACAAAGTACGAGCATCCGAAGACACTATCATTACGCCTCGAAGTTCATCTTTCGTTCTCATTAATTGCTGTTCACTCTCACCGGGTGATTACTTCATCACGATGACTTCTGCCTTATTGAAAAAAAAAAGGTTTGCTCGTTCCACGTGGCATCGCACATATTGGCCCAGTGTCGACGTACATCATCATAATCAACGTTACACCCGAGTTCATACTAATACCGGAGCACACAGTTCTAGGCACCGTAACATTGGCGACTGACATCAATATCATTGCCCTCAACGACACACCCTCCTCCCAACCGTTTTCCCAAAATCCTATCAAAGAAAATGATGCTTTCGATCGCCTTCCGAATACCATCGACAGGAACCTCACCGGTCATCAAAGAGCACAAATGCTAAGTCTCTTAAAATCGTATCACAAACTTTTTGATCTAAATGACCTACCTTTAGGCACAGTTTCAACAGGTGAGCATACGATAGACACGCAGGGTCATAGTCCCATCCGAACACGTCCTTACAGGGTCTCAATGAAAGAAAGAGAGATAATAGAGCAACAAGTGACTGAAATGTTGCAAAAAGAAGTCATCAGAAAGTCTTCAAGTCCTTGGTCCTCTCCTGTGGTCTTAGTAAAGAAAAAGGACGGCAGTATTTGTTTTGTGTGGACTATCGCCGCCTTAACAATATCACGACCAAAGATGTGTACCCCATTCCACGAATTGATGACGCCTTAGACTGCCTCCAAGGCGCTGAATTTTTTACATCGCTGGATTTAAAATCGGGATATTGGCAGATTCCAATGAATTCAACTGACAAACCCAAAACCGCATTTATCACGCCAGACGGTTTATACGAATTCAATGTTATGCCGTTCGGCCTATGCAATGCCCCGGCCACCTTCGAACGCCTGATGGACACTGTTCTTCGAGGATTGAAGTGGCAAATCTGCCTTTGCTATTTAGATGACATTATTATTTTTGCACCAACGTTCGCAGTTCATCTGGAACGTGTGGCCACAGTTCTATCGTGCATTGCAAACGCGAATTTAAAACTAAACACCAAAAAGTGTCACTTCGCAGCGAGAGAAATCAAAGTGCTAGGCCACGTAGTATCGAATAAGGGTGTTCGACCTGACCCGGACAAAACTCGAGCTGTCACCGAATGTCCTATCCCCAAAACAGTTAAGGAGCTTCGCAGTTTTCTAGGTCTTTGCTCATATTTTCGCCGGTTTGTCCGAGGATTCGCAACCATCGCCGCCCCCTTACACACCTTA
Organism: Ixodes persulcatus; assembly: GCA_013358835.2. NCBI lineage: Eukaryota > Metazoa > Arthropoda > Arachnida > Ixodida > Ixodidae > Ixodes > Ixodes persulcatus. Next base: position 19,126 of record JABSTQ010002867.1, read on the forward strand.
TTAGACACAACAAAGCATTTTCATTGGACTCCAGAGTGCCAACATGCCTTCGATCAGCTCGTTACTCGTTTGACACAAGACCCAATCATGTGTCATTTTGACCCCTCAGCCCCCACTGAGATCCACACTGATGCCAGTGGTTATGGGATAGGCACAGTCCTGATACAACGAAAATCACCCCAACTTGAAAACGTCGTAGCGTATGCTAGTCGCACCCTCTCGAAGGCTGAACGTAACTATTCGACAACTGAAAAAGAATGTCTAGCAATTATCTGGGCTACTGCCAAATTTCGACCATACCTGTACGGCTGGCACTTCAACATCATCACGTACCATCACGCCCTTTGTTGGCTCATGTCATTAAAGGACCCCTCTGGACGTTTGGGACGCTGGTCACTTCGACTACAGGAGTACGACTTTTCAGTGACATATAGATCCGGACGCAAGCATCAAGACGCCGACGGTCTTTCACGTTGCCCTCTACCGACGATCGAAACTCAAGACGACGACAACCCCATCACATTGGCTTCTCTCTCTCTCGATACGGTGGCACAAGAACAACTTCAAGATCCTGGTACTGCCGCCCTTGTGCAACATATCACAGGTACATCCACTTCCGACAACCGCAAGTTTTGCAAACGAGCGCGACATTTTTCTGTTCGAGATGGCCTCTTGTACCGCCGTAACTACTCCACCGATGGTCAGCGATGGTTATTAGCACTACCTCGCCAACTTCGTATGGATGTGCTACGGTGCTTCCATGACGATCCAACGTCTGGCCATCTTGGCATCTCGAAGACCTACCAACGTGTACGTGGCCGATATTACTGGTCCGGCATGTATCGCTCCATACAAAAGTATGTTCGTTCTTGCCTACTCTGCCAACAACGGAAACAACCGCCCCAGCAGCCCGCTGGCTTGCTACAACCCATACTTGTTCCCGAGAAACCATTTGAACGAGTGGGAATTGACCTGTATGGTCCTCTTCCCAAATCATCGCAAGGAAACCACTGGGTTGTCGTCGCCATTTACCATCTCACACGCTACGCTGAGACTGCCGCCCTGCCCCACGCAGATTCTCACGAAGTCGCATCCTTTATTTTACATAGTATAGTACTGCGGCATGGATCTCCTCGCGAGCTACTCAGCGACAGGGGAACAGTTTTTCTATCCCAAGTTGTCGAAAACATTCTAAGAGAGTGTAATGTTATTCATCGTTGCACGTCCGCCTATCACCCCCAGACCAACGGCCTTACGGAACGTTTTAATCGCACACTTTCAGATATGCCTTCCTATGTATGTCTCCCAGGACCACGACAACTGGGACCGTATACTACCTTTCATCACTTTCGCCTACAACACCGCCACTCAAGACACGACACACTACTCCCCTTTTATCCTCACATATAATCGCGAAGTGTCATGCACACTGGACACAATCCTGCGTTATCGACCAGATGTTACCGAGCATACCACCTTTGCCGAAGACATGAACCGCGCAGAAGAATGCCGGCAGTTAGCTCGTCTTCGCACATCTGAGCATCAGAACCACGAAAAGCACCGTTATGATGACCATCACCGTTCCGTAACCTACAACAACGGTGATTTGGTGTGGGTATGGATGCCCATGAAACAGCCTGGACTTTCTTCGAAACTTCTTCGCAAATATCATGGCCCTTACAAAGTTCTAGAATCAACATCACCAGTCAATTACAAGGTGGAACCCGTCCCCCCTCCCAGCGACCGTCGCCGTCACCATCGAGAGATCGTTCACGTGTCACGGATGAAGCCCTACTTCTCCTCAGACCCCCCAACTCCTACTGCCAGGATGGCACCATCCTGATGGCGGGGGGGGGGGGGGGGGGGGGGGGGAATTGTAGCGAAGACGACGCTGTGCGATGGGACCGGGGAAGAAGACAACAATCGCGCGCGCCTTTTTTTTATTTTCGGCTAAGAGGCTGGGCAGACGGTAGTAAAAGCGGACCTGTCCTGACTCCCACCGCCTGGTCTTCCCTGTATGCTACGATATATATATATATATAAATTTGTTTTTAAATTTTAATGCGAAAGCATCAGCTGTCCCATGGAGCGCTCCGACGTCATTCAGCCGCGCTAGACAGCAAATAAATACGTGAAGCCGCGATCTGAGACAGCCCAGCTTTGAAGGCGATCAAAACTCTACGCAAAGCGGAGAGTAAATAAAGCCGAAGGTATGGCCACCGCGCTTCAATTTTAATCAGCGCCACTCCATGGCGCTCTGTGCCCGCGCGCCGGCAAAAGGAATCTGCTAGCGCACTCGGGCGGCAGTCACGGCCGCCCGAGCACGCCAGCCGGTTCCTACAGCCGATTCCATGCCGCGGACAGAGCAGAGGCACTGCCGATGTCAGCCAGGCGCAATAACTTCACGTGGACGCGCGCAAGAACGACTATTCATGCTTCCGCATTCACATCTCATAACAAGTGCTTAGGTGTACCTTGAGCCTGTTTAATTTTTCAGTTTGAAACATGATCGCTTGAATTTTCTGAAAGCTAGAATAATATGTAGTGATATTTATTATACAAATTCAAACATCAATATTCTTTAATGCATTATATTTCGTTAAAAGCGGAAGTCAAAGAACAAAGTGTAGGGATCAGCGTTAGCGATTCCCAAAGGGGGAGGTGTGTGGCGTTTCCAAGGTTCATGCTAACGCATTCCCGAAAAATCAAACAATGGATCTTCCTGTAAATTTTACAGAAGTATTTATGTCTTCCGAGAGCACCCTTTGCAGCCAACTTCTGCGCCTTTTAAAGTGTCCCGTGGCTTCACCCTCCCAGTAGGGAGTCTCCGCAGTGAAGTTCCCAGACAATGGTAGCGAAGTGTTCGACCGCTGAGCCAGAGCACCGCCAGGGTTTCTTTACCTTGCACACACTCCCACCTCGCACCATCAGACTTCCTTCAACAAGGCGCCTTGCCACTCTTGGGACACACCCGTCGTCGTCGAGTCTGGACAGAAGAATCGAGGGCTTCCGAAGACGAGAAGTCTTCCGGCTGATCCTCCAAACATTCTTCTCTGGAAGAGGCTCACCTCGAGGACACTGCCAGCGGGAGAGGCCGGCTCAGCCTCCTACCCAGGCGTCGCGCCGTCAGCACGGCGCCGGGCGATGTTGTCCGTCATTGGCGCCTAGGGCGGCCGGTCGCTGACTGTCAATGGGAGGACACACCCCAGCCCGGGGGAGTGAGAAGGGGACAAGAGGAAGGAATGTGATCTCCACAAAGGCCAATCACAACGCAGCTTCACTTTGTCGTAATATTGTGGTTGTGATTATATTTGCTGCCACTAAAACGACACAAGTCATTCATTTTGGTTCCGTTTTCGACCACAGTCGCCCATTAAGTATGTGCGCGCCC
>JABSTQ010002868.1:0-42564 GCA_013358835.2 Ixodes persulcatus
GGCATGATTCGCTTCCTCCGTGCTAATAGGTGGGTCAGTGTAGTAGGCGAACAGCGCAAGTCCTTTCAACGAAGAAATAAAAATAATAATAACGGGCGCATTGAGAGCAAAATGGGAAAATGTGTAAGTGGTAAAACTGCCACAGTGATGAAGTCAAAGTTTGTCATGAAAACGGTCATCTTCACCCACTATTGAAACAAAAATACCGCCATTTTAAGGCAGTAATTTAGTTGAGCTCATAGCGCGCTACGTACTAAGCACATCTCTTAATTTTCTGACTTCCGGAAAGTAGTATTTAATTTTGTTCTGGTAGATCAGCGCTATCCCCCGCGTGCCGCGTGGTCTTACCTATACAGGTTGTGCACCGCAGTTTTACTTATTATTAGTCCTAAACACGTTTTTATTCCTGAGATTCAAGTACAGCGCGGATAATTAAACTAGATTTCAGAAATGGTATCGTTCGGCATTGTAACATTTATTTTTCGTAGCGTCAAGGGGTCACATTCACAAATCCAGCAGTGTGAACATCCACAACGCATTGGTGTTTCTCGCTTTTTTTAGTAAAGAAAAAAAAGTTTTTATATTCGCGTTCCTCTGGTACGGTATGTCGTATAACATAAGCTATTAAGAGACAGATATCGTTTGGATATGTGGACATTTAAAATATTTCTCTTAGATGATCGTAACTACCACATAAAACTGTCGATTCCTGCCTGAAATAGCATATTTTCACACTAGATTAAAATGACCAATAAAATGATCTCTCAGGAGAGTTATGTACCTCTCGTGGCGTCATAAGCAATAAACACATCTCTTACTTTTCTAGTTGCTGGAAAGTAATGTTTATTATTGTTTTTGTAACTCAAAGCGCGTGCTCAATCATGCCACGTCTTTTTTCTTTTCTTTTTTTTCATTCGAGGCTCCGCTATACCGTTTTTTTTTTTTTATCAAAGCCAAACACGTGCGTATATAACGCCGGACCTTAAGTATAATACATCAAAGTAAACTAACTTCCTGAAAAAAGTATCGTTCGGCGTTGTAGAACTTAATTTTCGTGGCGTAGGGGGTCAGATTCTCAAATCCTGGACTGCAAATTTTCCTCACTGCATTGTTTTTTCTCGCGTTTTCGCGATAAAACACGTCAGCCTTGCCATGGTGGGATCAAATACGCCAGCGTCGGCAGTCATTTACGAAGGATTGATCAACGCAAACATTTCCACTCGCTATTCATGAATTGCCGCAGTTCGTCGGAATCTCAATGAATTGACTGCATAGTGAAAAAGGCAAAAAAATAAAACGATGCCGGTCAGTAAACGGAAGTTCCCGGGGCTCGCCAGCCTGCGAACAGCAAAGCGACGATGCCGGCCAGTCACTGAACTTCCATGTAATACTGGCCATTAAAGACAGCAAAATACCGATGCCGGCCAGTTACTGAACTTCCATGTAAATACTGGCCATCAAAGACAGCAAAATACCGATGCCGGGCAGTTACTGAACTTCCATGTAAATACTGGCCATCAAAGAGAGCAAAATACCGATGCCAGCTAGTTACTGAACTTCCGTAAATACTGGCCATCAAAGACAGCAAAATACCGATGCCGGCCAGTTACTGGAACCTCCATGGAAAGACTAGCCAGCAAAGACAGCAAAAACCCGATGCCGGCCAGTCACTGTAACTTCTACGGCTGGACTGGCGAGTGAGCAAGACGAAACCCCGACGCCGGCCGGGGCCGGTAGCTTCCCGGCGCCCATGGCCAGGCGCTGCCATCCTGTTACCATGGGCGGGCCGGCGTAGTCCCGATACCGGCCGACGCGGAGTGCTACCTGCATCTACATGTTGACTGGCACCATATAGTGCCATATACAGGAGTATCAGGCATCCTATACAGTTATATATGACAGCCACTGGCACCATTTATGACTTTATCTGGCAATATATTGCGTCATATATGGTGTCACCTTACCATATCTGCCCTGATTTCAGCCCTTGTATGGCAATATATGACCTTATATGTCTACTTATATGCCCATATACGGCCCTATATCAAATATATCTGGGTCATATATGACATTTCTGTAAGGGATAGAACAAATATCTGACTGCAAGTTTATAGGTGTATGGTTTAATGACCAATTATCTTGGACTACACAAACCATGAATATCAAAAAAGAGTTATCTAGAGCTATAGGAGCAATTTATAAAACAAGGGATATCTTGCCTACCTGGCTAAAAGTACAACTATATTATACTTTGTTTTATCAAAAACTGTATTATTGCTTTCTAGTATGGGGTACGACTTGCAAAACAAACTATAAAGGGCTCATTAGTTTACAACAGCGCATAATACGAATTGTGGCAAACGCAAAATACGATAGTAAGGCCAATGAATTACTTGAAAAGCTTAGCATCTTACCGCTCAACAGGCTATACCACTATAAACTTGGACAGCTAGTTCATGCAAAAGGAATAAATAGCTTTGATTTAACTCCCTCAAATCTAACGGACTATAACCTAAGGGCAAAGTCAGCTTATAAACTACCACGAACTAGAACGAATTACGGAAACCAAAAGATCAACTTCCAAGTACCCCAGCTCTTAAACGCTCTAGGCGACAACGTACCGCTTGCCAGCACCACAGGGGCTTTTAAAAGACAGCTTCGCTCCTTCATGGTCAAACATGAGATACATATTATGTAAATGTATTATTAGTTTTTACTTTTGCCTGCATCCGTTCTTCTTATTGTTTTAAAGGTGAATTATGGGAAAGGAGTTTTTTCCTGACCCTTTTTAATTGTCACTGTTTTAGATTGTCTTTTTGACTGACGACCGTAGAATATATGGTATTTTTTAATCGTTGTAATGCTTTCTATACACAAGCACTATACTAATTTTTACACTATGTACACATCGCGACACTGTTAGCACGAACACGACATGGGCGCATTTTCGCATTTTGCTTATAAATAGTATTAGCGAGCACAAAATTTTATCGCTTACATTATAGAACCAAATGAGCTCTTTCCGTAGCTATAACAACTTGGAGGACATCCCTTGGTTTCAAAGAAAAAAACTGAAAAAACCGGCGATCGCTTGTTTGCGCTAACAGTGTCGCGCTCTGTACTTTACATTATGTACTTCATGCTTATACTCATTTTCACATAGTGCACTTTATAGGCCATTTTAGCTGTCTTATTTCCAGATCGTGTTTCTTCTCTCTCACTCCATGACAATGTCCAATGGCGGGCGGTGTGATATATTGTGCTTCCTTGGTGTTTTTTTTTTGTACGCATATGTAATTTTTTTTTCCTCGTATGATGTCTGAGTGTTATTACCATATTGTGCTGCTGTAGGTTTCTGCATGCGCGGATTCTTTTTTTTTTTGTATTTGCCGCTGGATTTTGCCGTCCTTACCGGCCGCTGGCACCTCGTCAGGCAACTTGTTTGCGTTTTGTGCCAGCGGACCGTTCAAGTCGAATCTGTGTTTGACCTGAAAAAATAAAAAATGATTGATTGATTGATTGATTGATTGATAGAGTACTTCCCAACGCTGCTTGTTTATTATTTTTTTATAAAAACGTTGGGGGTACATTCTACAGGTTTCTCGAACGAACTATGAATCTTTGAAGATCTGCATATTCTGAGATTTGGGAGGAAAGGCAACGTAAAAAGGCAAACTTTGCGTTGCCCTTTAGCACGCGATTCTTTGAGTACAGCACAAACTACGGGAGCACAAGATGAATTTCAGAGCAGGTGCTGCATGTTGTTGACTCCTTTGAGTGAGGATGCAGTGTGTGCACCTCCTGTAGTGGGCGAGAGTTCCTACGTTGGGGAGAAGCGGGGACCAGCCCTTTCTTCAAAAGGGACAAGTCTCTTTGAGCTTCGGGACACAGAGAAGCGCCAGTCTTCGGTGCTAATCCCGGAGTTACTTTGCCCCTCTTGAGTCGTGTATGTTAGATCCCCGCGCCTCGTAGCAGTGTTGTTGCAGGGGAGGGGGGAGAAGGGATTGGTCTTCGAACATCTTATCTCCTTTGTGCAGGAATGTTGATAGGCAAACCAACCACTAAAATTCAAAAGTAATTTGTAACTTGAGTAGAAGTTACTGAAAAAAAGTACTTTAAGTAAACTACTAATTACCGAAATAAAACTGTAATTGAAAAGTAACTAAACTACTCAGAAAAGTAGATAAACTACCGTAACTTGAGTAGAGTAGTTGAACTACGTACAAGTCTGGTTAGAATACGGATATTAGCTCTCTTCCAACATGATCTCGAAGTATTAACATGCTTAACATTTTCCTCGTTTACGTTATTGAAAAAAATTTCGGTGGAAATGCAGACTTACAGGGACCTGTCCTGCTCTTTCTTAGGCAGCTGGATTGCCTGGCTTTTTTTTTTTTTTTTGATGTGCCTTCCAGAGGGGAATGTTTCTGACCTGCAAAATTATCTCGATCATTGTTAAATTCACAACTGTTTTATTATGGTCCAATAAAAAAATCCTTCATTATATCTAAAAAAAAAAACTGTGCGCACTGCACACGCTTAAATTATCAGTGTTTGTGTCAAGTAACGTACCGCCCTGGCTTCGAACATCCGGGGAGGCAAATTTAGTACCATCTGAAAAGTGTAGAAGGCGAATAGCCTTATTAATGCGATCAAAGGGAGTGGCAGTGAGCACAGAGTCACAGTGGACACAGTGAGACATGTGGAGCATATAATGCCCTAGCCCGAACGATGCCGGAATAAATTGATTTGAGAGAGAATCATTAATTCGTAGCGCAACCCACGTACAATGTTTCAAAACGCGCCAAGCCGTGACGTATAATAGTTTTGATGCTATCAAATGGGGCCCTACGCACAGGAAAAAAGAAAAGTTTCTGCAGCTGCGCTCGCGCTAATTTAATTTCTTAATGTTCGATCTTGGTATCGTAAAAAAATTAAAGCCTAATTTAAGCTGACATGGTAACAGAGGGTTGGGAGGACAACGGGATGGACGACAGAAAGTTATAAGAGTTTCGGTTATGAGCAGGGGTTTCTACGAAAGGCGTTAAAACGCACGCGGAAATAGGGAATAACTCACCAAGAGCAAATCCAGTTGTTTCACGTCCAAGCAAGGACAGCAACAGTTGCCGGACAGGCAGATCCGACATTTGTTGCGCCATAAGATCTCCAGGGCTTGCCATGATCGCACCGGTTCTTTCCGCCATTTTTTAAACGATAGGGATGACGTGGGGTCTGCGACTGCTGCGACGGATGGTAGGGGGTTGGCAAGCGTGGGAAGGAAGGCTCCCGGAAAGACAGGTTTTTTGATTCCGGCCTACGTTCGTGGCGCTTCAAAGACGCGAGGGCATCTGCCGCTGATAGATTCGGAGCGAATCCCGTGCAGCGAATTTTCTGCTCCCTCGCGGATTTTGGATACCGATCCGAATCTACCAGTGAAATTCATCATGAGAAAGCGTTTGCCTTTTTGTGTCGGGAGCCTGAATTTGTGCACAGAAATTAAGTGTGTTTCAATAAACATTCAGTTGTAAGTTAGCGCTTGGTCTTGTCTCGTCTTCCTTGTGTCCTCGTTTTTTAGGCGCTTTACAAATTAAACATGTACCAAGTAGCCCACCTTTTCATTTTACTATAATTTCTTGGCTTGGCTTTTTATCTTACTTTACGATATGTCGTGAGGGCACTGGGACACAGATGTGACGGTTGTTGAGGCCTTAGTACCGAAAAACCTTTTGCGCATAAGCAAAAAAATGCCTTAATTGTCGGCCGGCAGAAGAGATGAAATACGCTCCATCTTAGATTCGAAATGCAAATATCTCGGTTGATCTCATCAGGGAACCCTTCCTCTTTAGTAACAGCAGTTGCCGAGTGACTACTAAGGAATGTCAAGCATAAAAGAGCTATGACACGCAGTCCATGATACTGCGCCACAAGGCATGTTACCATGCTTTATCTTCTCAACCTTTCCCACAAGCTCAAGAAAACAGCCAATCGAGTCTATATAGACTTCCGCTGTGAATTAAATTTCCACCTTGTGTAAGAAGGTGTACACTCTAAGAAAAAAAGGCTGTATACGGGTACTCTCTTCAGGGGAGTTAAACCATGTCCCAAATGTAACTCCTCTGGGGTGTATATGGTATCCCCTCAGTTTGAAGAATTCAAGTACACCCCTAAAATACTGGATCACTTAGCACCCCCTTCTAAGCCCTCCCGCTTCAACAGATACCCCATTCTTCGAGTGCTGTATGACGCCCTTCCTCAGATTCAGGTACTTATGTTACACCTGTAACTAGAGGAATTAGTTAGCACCACTCACAACTCTCAGGGAATCCACGTCGCCTTTCGTGTGACGTACTCGGGGGGTTCACGTGGTCTCCCCTTGGGTCCTCTCTTCAGAGACCCCAGCCGCTTCCTCCGCGATTGTCGACTTTTAAAGGATTAGCATCGCCGAAGGTCGCGGCGAGTTATCGACACAAAGAACGGTTCGCCACGGGGCTGATGGCGAGTGTAGCAGCGGAGGGGGACAGCTCTTCTTGACTTCCGCGTATCCCCCAGAGACGCTGTCTTTCTTGGTTCCCGTGACCCGCCACAGGCGGGTGCAGATCGGCAAATAACTCATTTTTCTTTGTGGTTACGCAGCAGAATCGCAGTTTTTGCGGAGAAGGGTGCCGCGTTTTGATCAGTTGGGCTTGCATAAACAATATAAAAAATGCAAACTGCCAATTCTTTCAACATTAAAATAATTGTACTGCCCCTTTAAAGTGAACAACAAATACTTTTTTTACACAAGTTTTCATGATGGCCTTTTATACCCTTTTTTACTTTATTTTAATTGGTATGCATTCCTGCAGTCGTAATCGGAGGAGCACCAGTTTGTTTCGGAAATGGCAGCAAATATGGGTTAGAGGCAAGTCACCACAGAGCAGTTGTTTTACTCTCGCTGACGAACTATTTAACAGAATACACTTATGAGGCATTAGTTACTGGCTGCGTCATTCGCTTGGAGCGCTCTGTAGATCACAGTGATTTACCCACCGCGTATTCTGCGAGGACGTAGACACCCGTTTCGTTGTATTTTCGTGATGGGATTGTTTCCTTGATTGGTCGCTTTAACTACTCTGGAAAACCCTGCTAGAAAGAAATTAATGTTAAAAACGCATATAAAAATTCAATGAATCAGATTTATTTTGTTTCAATCGCCGTAAATACGGTTGTTTGTTTTATTTATAATTTAATTACCGGTAATTATCCAAAACAGCATTGCGCTTTCGGTGTGCATTCTGCAGCATTCTGTGAGAAAGTCTTGACGTCACAGATGGCTTAGAATAAAAGTATGTGCCACCCGACGCAAAGCGGCCGCATGTGTTAAAGCACCACAGTTTGGAGCTTGGGAGCGGCCTATAATACGATTAGGACGCGTTAGCAGGGAGTTCTAATCGGATTATGACGCTCTTAAGCACACCCCAACCGAGAAAGATGGCGGCGCCCTAAAACCATACTTGCAAACATGTACAGACTACTAGAGAACCAGCGGCCACCACGGGAATATTTGTTTTCTGAATTTAGGGGTTACGTTTCTTCGCACGGAAGTTGATACACGTGACGAGAAATGACTGCGGGAAGTTATAACGTTACTCCCTGCCCTTTCGATTAGTCTTCCCAGGGATACGAGATGCTTACTTTATATTTAGTGTAACAGTGGGGCCAAAAATCATCTGTTTAAAATAGAAGATGGCAGGTACTTTTTTTTTTAAACACTACAAAATAATAAAAAAATGAATAGGAATAACGCTTTCCAGCCTCTTCAGAAAGGAGTCGCTCTGTTTCCGAACAAGCCGTGTTAAAAGAGAGAGAGCCGCAACGGTCAAGACGCCTGAAAGGGAAATTGAATATGTGACATTCAAATTAGTCATACCCGCAGAACTTCCAATGTGGTGGTATCCTTTGAACCGGGCTCAAGCGTGAAGGACTCAAAGTTTGACGTCGCATTTCTTCAGAATGTTTTCTTCGGTCAGTGACAAGGTGGGCGGGGTGTCTCTTTCGAATGCCTCTAGCGCGCTCTCGCTGCCTTCCGACGTGCTTTGGCTGAGCCTGCACGCGTAAGATGCCCAAGCGCTATCGGAGCTAGGAAGCTTACGCTGAAGTTCGTCCCTGCCCTTCTCAATATGCCTCTTACTATAGCATTCACAAACGGTGCAGTTCTCTTAAAGGGAAACTGAAGCGGTTCTGTATTTAAGAAAAAACGCCTAAATCGTCTTATTTGGACTCCAGGATCATGAATATAGAGACTATTTTTCAATTCGGTGCACGGAGGCTGCAGAAATTAATTTTTAAAGCACCGCTGAAGCCCCGCCTTCCCGGCGCGTTACGTCCTACTAGGAGTTTTTCGAATACCTACCGCGCATCTTCACCGCCAGTCAAAGCTATGCACGCGCATTCTTGCTATTTTCAAAAAGGTCGGAGATGGACGTCCCGACTTGCGTTAGTGCGCAATTCCATGCGCTGCCCACAGCGCGACACGCGCTTGGCGGCCTAAAGATCCTAGTATGACGTCACGACTAATCGGAGGTTTTTCGTGTTTTCTCGCGTTTAGTTACATCTTCGGGGAAAACGAGTGTGATATTCAGATTCACGCGATAAAAATACGGCAGAATTCGCCTTTAACTCATTTTTGTTTTCAAGAAGTGTTCCACCTTCCCTTTAATTACACGAAGACAAGGTGAAATGTAAAAAGAAAAGCAAACAGGGTGCCCCCTTATTGTAGTGAAGTTCGCTCGAATATAAAAAGGTGGGTGACTGTAGAGATAAATGTGCATAAAACAGTTTTTAACTCAGACACGCCCCCCCCCCCTCCAAAAAAACAAATCACTATAAATACACTAATGGGTGCTGTTTGGCAATTTGAACGTCCGTTGAGTTCAAAGGAAGCTCCCCTCCAATCGTTCCACTACAGCAGAGCAAACGCTGGAGACTAGGTAGCCCCATCTCCAACACTCGGTCTGCTCAAGTGAAAGATGGTGAGAGGAGCTTCTCGGAAACTCTTCACCTGCCACTGAGTATAGATAGCAGCTAAATTCTATTTTAACACTTATATTTTTCTATTATTGTTCGACAAAATTCTATTTTAACACATATATCCTTCTATTCTTTTTCGACATGAAATACATTGTTGTTGATATAACGTTTAAAATTTACTCGATTTTATACTCGTGTTGCCCAGATTTACAAACTGAATCTAAATTGACAGTGATTGAAGATTGAAAACTTGAGACAATACTCCGTCTCGTCTTTTGTCCGGCCGCCGCGAACGCCACAAGCCATTCCAACGAATCCAGCTCCGTGAACCTAGCGCGTGACACGTTCTCCGCGCATCACTGTGCCCCTTCTCCGAGGTCACGTGACATGTACACGGCCTTGGATTGGCTCCGATGGCTCGTAGGATCCGCTGCGACCAGGCATAAAATGAAATGAATATCATACGACCATTGTTAAGTTTAAACAATTGCCGTTGTCAAAAGTCTTTGAAAGGAATAAAAAAAAAAAAAGTTAGATAGTGTTGCTTACGGGCTTTTTCTCTTCTGCGGTCTCCAGCTGCGCAAGTTGGAGGAACCGCGTGGCGTTTTCCGTGAGCCCATCTTCTCAATGTGCAGCTTAAGGATCTGCTCCAACTTTCGCTCGAAAAGTACAGTGAGGCCTTCGTACGGTCTCCTATCACTGCGCCGCTCGAGTTCGTTGAGGATCTGGGGAAACAAATATAATTGTCCGAAATTAATATTTGTAAGAAATAGTCGGCATAACTTTGAAAAAACTTAAAGGTCTGAATACAGCAGAGGTTTAGCATAGAAACAAACACACACTCTAGCAAATTAAACAACAACCTCTTCCGGGAAGCGATCAACAGCGACAGAGACTTCTTTGCCGTCATACAAGTGGAGGTCATACGTGTCACAGTAACGTTTAGAGCCGGGCGAGTATCCGTTTAGCGCATCAGAGCCAATTGTAAACAATTAAAGAAGTACATTATTGCCGCAGAGTATGAACGAATCAATTTGCTTCTCCGGCTGAAGTAATATTTTGGGAGTGTGAATGCGTTTTAAATGCTCTCAACTACACATCAAGATCGATTTAGAATCCGGAATTGTATATTGCGCCACTTATAACATATTCAGTGAAAGGAAATTATCTAATTTCGACATTTTTAAACTATTATTTATCGTAATAAATGAAAACGATTAATCAATTAATTAACCAAATAACGGGTGGCAATGATTGGGTTAATATTTTTATTGACGTCCAGCCCCACAAGTAACCTAGTGATTAAGATGCTATTGAAAGACTAAGAGATGAATGGTTTACTGAATTTCCTCTGGTAGTTACCTCATTTTGGAGTCTTTCTTTAAGAGAGAATTTTCTTGAAAAGTCAATAGAGAGTTTTAGGGAACCGGAACAAAATACGATCGATAAACAAAAACGATCGATACCTTGGATCGGGCGAGTCGACCGATCGTGTGCCTCTAAACGGCTTTGGGGGAACCGTATTTGCAGACGAGAGCAGACGATCGGTACAGGTCGCGCCCCCTGGCAACGGAAACCTGCATCGGCCTCATCGAGAAAAGCAAATTTGCGTGTGTTTGTACAAATTGCAGAAACTGAAGTAAACAAAAATCGCATCCTAGAAATATAGAGAACGTAAAACAATGTATACCTACTTATAGTTCGTCTCGTTTTTTTACTCGAATGAATGCGCTTCCGTAATACAAAACCTGGCGCTCCATGGCGTGTCGCCACTGGCACTGCGAAGTTCTAAAATGTTCGTCTGCTAAAGGAGCAGACGAGCTTTCCGACAACAATGGCGCTCGATCTTCTTGACGACGACTTGCAGTTGGCTCTATTCGGCGAAAACAATTTACAAAAAGTTATTTTGTACGACTGTCTGCGTACTTAGAGAAGGCACTTGTTGGCGGCAAGGCATGGGACGTTCAACTTGGCGTCGATGGACGAGGAGGACGTCGTACGGCAGTTCAGGTTCACAAAGGAGGATCTGCCCCATCTCCGATCGGCACTGCGCATCCCGGAGACGTTGACAGCCAACGGCTGAATCTGGGTGTCGGGGGCTCGTTTGCCACCGTTTTTCTTTTTTTTTTCAGTTTACCCGATTTATATCCTCGGGGAATAAAATAGTTCCTCGGTCGTACATGGTAACTTGGTTTGTAAGTCATACGTTCTTCTCAGTGGGCAAGCTTTGGTGTTTTACATCAACCAAATATGATGTTTACTCCAACCACGTCCTGATATGCTGAAAAGTCGCCGACAGCAAACTCGATTTGACACACAAATAAGAACACGCTCGCGCACGCTTATCATCAACATTCGAAGTCGTCTGCCAGCGATCCTGTGTCTTTCCCTCGAGGCCCACTGCAGGGTCGAGTATTAAGAAAGTTATGGACAAATAAAGCTAGAAATATTAAATCGCGATGAAAATACAAAAATAACAGAAATATAATCACTTCCTCAGGTTGAGGCGGTCATTTTTCTTGTACAAAGTTACGAGGAGGTCAATCCGTTCGCTCCTCGCAACGAGAAGTTTTTTTTCGACGCCGCGTTTAAGCCTTTAAGGACGTCATCCCAAAGGGCTGGAGTAAAAAAAGGATTAGCGCCTAGCACCTCCCGAAGTAGGAAGGTATCATCTTCCGCTGAAAACCGCTTGCGAGGAGGAGGCGGAGGGACGGAGGTAGATACGGCGCACATGTTGCTCTCTTAAGGTAAAGATAGCAGACGATCACGGTCGTACGCCCGCGAACCGATCGTTCAGCCGTTGTACGGTACGACCACGAAAAAAAAAAAAAATAAAGGAAAACCTGTAACTTTACTGCTGTGCACTTATTAAAACTATCACCCAATATTTAAAGGGCTCGTTTTATAGGAAATATGTGATTAGCATTAGAACACAAAGTTTTAATTCATGCAGCATTTTTAAACTAAAAAGTATCCAGATCCTTGATCCAGAAGGCTGTTGCTCACTCTGTTGACACTACAAATAACCCTCAGTCATAAAGCAGCTGTAAAAACGGGTGATAAGAGCTCGAAATGCACATCCCAACGTTTGTATGGAAAAAAAAAAAAAAAATTGAAATATAAAAAAAAAAAACTTAAAATATAAAAAAAAACTTAAAAATATAAAAAAACTTAAAATATAAAAAGCTTAAAATATAAAAAAACTTAAATATAAAAAACTTAAATTTAAAAAACTTAAAATATAAAAAAACTTCAAACATAAAAAACTTAAAACATAAAAAACTTCAAACATAAAAAAACTTGAAACATAAAAAACTTAAAACATAAAAAACTTACAAAAACATAAAAAACTTAAAACATGAAAAACTTAAAACATAAAAAACTTACAAAAACATAAAGAACTTAGAACATAAAAAACTTAAAACATAAAAAACTTAAAACATAAAAAACTTAAAAATAAAAACAAATAAAAATACGAAAAAAAAAAAGTTTGATGGGCTAGCCGGTCGAACTCTCCACTACCACTCCCCTACGAGCCCACGAAACGGACGCTCCAATCCACTGCGCCACTGAGCAGACGATTTTCGCCGCTGCTAAACATGAATTTATTTCTATCGAGGATGTCTTATTGCGTTTTGTTCTGTATTCTCTTTCTTATTTGCTGACTCCAACTTTATGCACTTGCTGTCACATATGGCGCTCCTGCCAGGCACTACCACGAGTTATTTTATTCCTGTTTAAAGCCACGGCCCGCTCTCTCCGCCAGCGAAATAGCCGTTTTGCTAACCAAGCGAGACCGTCCATGTCGGCCATTGGTCGAGCCGGTCGCGCCGGTTCGAGCAGCGCATTACGGTTAGATCGCTGAAGACAAGCGCATGCGCACTTCGTACCGGAGGGCCCATCGTACCGTATCGGATGTGCAAAAACGGTTTCCTAAAACTTTCTATTAGCCTGGTTAACATTTTGGTATTTATTTCATTTCATTTCATTTCATTTCATTTCCTTTATTATACCCTCAGGGCCTGAAGGCATTACAGAGGGGGAGAGCAACAAGAAGGTTAATGCAAATAACATAATACATATATACACTAAGAAATAAAGTAGTTAGTAATTGTACTTTTAAAGAGCTCAGAGTCCGTGATAATGGCGATCGACCGGGGAAGGTGGTTCCACTCCTGGGATGTACGGGGAACGAAAGATGAATAAAAGGTGGTCGTGATAGAGTTAGGAATGCCCACCTTATGTTGATGATCAATACGGGAGGAAACATAGACAGGCCGAGCAATTATTTTGTCGCGCAGGAAATAATTATGGTGATACATTTTATGGAATAGGGAAAGACGAGAAATTTTACGACGTAGTGATAAAGGTGGTAATGAGAGAGTTGTTTTCATAGAGGTGACGCTAGCGGTGCGGTGATAATTTGTGAGGATGAAACGAGCGGATCTGTTCTGAACGGCTTCCAATGTAGATACGAGAGTGACTAGTCCGGGATCCCAGACAGAAGCTGCATATTCTAACTTCGGACGAATTAAAACATTGTAAAGAGTTAATTTCAGTGAGACAGGGACTAATGAAAAATTTCGCTTGATGTAACCTAACATGCGGTTAGCGTTAGCTGAAATATGCTGAATATGTGTTTTCCATGAAAGGTTAGAAGCTATATGTACGCCTAAATATTTGTACGAAGATACCGGTTCTAGATGAGCATTATTAAGGAAATAGTTAGGACAGTCATGAGACTGGCGAGACACACGCATGACCTTGCATTTGTTAGTGTTAAGCTTCATGGACCATCAGTCAGACCAACAGTTAATAGCATTAATGTCTGATTGGAGTATACAGGTGTCATTATGATCGAGAATCTCACGGTAAAGTACACAGTGGTCAGCGAACAGAGACACGGATGAAGAGACATAAGTGGGGGGGTCGTTAATATAAATTAAGAATAGCATCGGTCCTAATACTGTCCCTTGCGGAACCCCTGACGCAACTTTGACAAAAGAGGAGTTACTGTTATTCACAGTGAAAAATTGAGACCGTTGAGTTAAAAAAGACTGTATCCATGCGAGAACGTTATTGTCTATGTTAAGTTTGGAAAGTTTTAGAAGCAGAAGATTGTGAGAAACTTTGTCAAATGCTTTGGCGAAATCCAGGAAAAGGCAGTCCGCCTGGGATCCTCGGTCCAGAATGTGATGTAGGTCATTTGTGAAAGATATTAGTTGGGTCTCACATGAAAATGTTTTTCGAAAACCGTGTTGGGCATTGTTGAAGAAGTTGTTAGATTCTAAGAAGTTGACGAAAAAGATTTAGCATTTGTCAACAGAAATAAACCTTCCAGGCTCCTTTCTGCTTGCAACATGAGGTCAGTTAGTATTCAGGGGAGGCTTATGAGGCTTCAACGCCCCCCCCCCCCCCCTAAACCCCCCACAAAAGCAAAATGTCCTTGGCTAGTTTACTGCTTGATCTCGCAAATTTTGTTAAGCCGTTTATTATGCGGCTTTTGTTTCCAAACACGAGTTATTCGACGAGAACTCCAGTCGACTGCAGACTATCCAGATGGCCTTAAATATATTCTTAGGCAACCAGCACGCGCTATGAAATTTTCACTAAGAGAAATATGAAGCACATCTTACCTGAATCACCAGTCTTTCGTTGACGAGCTCCTTGAAGGACGATTCCAATCGCGTCTGGCGTACTCCTTTCTCTGCTGTTCGACTGAGATCAACACCGATCCTTTGTATATGTCTTGTAAGTCACGAAGATAGAGACACTGGAGCACGCCATTACAGGTATGTTAAGAGTGCAGTGCGATGGAAAGGAAGACTGGGGAGGAGGAAGCAGATGGATTGCTGAAAAAAGAGGAGGGAACATCCCCCTCGCTCCAGCAACCACGTCACCGGTGACGCCATATGGTACGGGATGATACGGTTTGGTGTGAACAGGGGCTTGAGAGGAGAGCCAAAGCCCATCCAACGGCAGAAGGGAAGAACAAACCTGTCGAGTCCGTCCTTTTCCTAGCTTAGCGAAATCGGGTTGGAGGACATAAGGGATTACGGAGAAGCGGCCGGTCCCTGGCGCACCTGCATTCATTGTGCGCATACGCTGTGAAGGCTTCAGCGATAACATTTTAGAACCTGGGCATAAATCACCTTCACTTTAGTTTTCATAATTACTTTATCTTCTTTAGGCCGCGCTCTGTATTCTCCGTCGTCATTTTATGGGAGAGCAGAGCAATTAATAAAACATTGTCCAGACGTGTTGTGACTTGCTGTATATTGAAATACGTCTTGTGCTCCTGACTCAAATAAAAAAAAAACACTATAAAATTTTTAAAATGATTTATCTTCTCACTTTACGTCATGATATTACCTATATATGCGGGTAAAAAGGTTACGCCTTTTTGTAGAATTACTGAGTCATATCCCGGCCACTGCCCGTTTGGATTCGGATTATCATCGGACAGGAGTGCGAAAAAGGGACCGTAAAACTGTTTTCTTATTATTGACAGATACTTTCAGTTCTTAACATATAAAACGCGCATTAGCTTTTTCTGGCCAGGCACGAGCAGTCGCAAAAATAGTTGAATTAAAACCATTTGCTCTTCCCCCTTTAAATAGAAAAAAAAGCAGCCGCGCGTTTGAGACTATATATCGTGTAGTCTGTTTTTTTTTTTTTTTCTATTGTCTCCGTCCCAAAGTTTATAAGTACAATATGTTGTTTTTAAACCAGCTGGCCTGTCCTATGTATTTCTTGCAGATGGGGTGCCACCAATTGTCATTGCTGCCATGCGCTGCGGCTGTCAATGAAGGGTGCACGTGCCGCACTCAGCCCATTGGTAGAGTTTGGCTGTTCCCACCACCGCAGTGATTGAATACGAGCGAAAATCTGAATGTCCCGCAAGGCATCGACTGTGACCGAGCCCATGTAGAGAGATAACGCAGTGCTCGAGCCAAACACAAGAACCACATTCAAATATCAGTCACCACAGTTCAGAAGCTATACCCGTGGTATATCAACATCGTGGTTTGCCAAAACGGCGTCAGCAAGTTTTGCGTAGGAGCGACTGCAAGAAAGAGTTCGCTTGTAATCTTGAAACCATACTGTAAAAAAAGTCACAGTTTAGAGGCGTTGCATGTGAGAATACTATTTCCATACTTCTGTCAGCATGCTTTTTTAAAGTGCTGAAAATTTAAATTCAGCGTGATTTTATGGCCCCTTTTATTAACATTGCATGGCGCACGTTAAGATCCCACGTTAGCTGCCGCACTGCACTGGCAAAGCTGTATATCTACAGTGGGGACAGTTTCAATCCAGAACAACGTTTTGCTGCCTAGACCTCCACACAGAAAATTTGCGCCTTCGGCTTCGTGACATGTGGAATAAGGTGCCTCGCCGGAAAACACCCGAAATCATAAACTGCATTTTTTTTATTGACGTTTTTTTTTGTGTTTGGAGCATGTATTTCGATGAACGTGTGGGACTCCTACATAGCTGTTAAACCAGTATATGAAGAACGAAGGCTGCTCTTCAGATTCAAATACTATGCGAAGCGCAAGTTCGTCTGCTTCTATTGCAGGGGTTGCGGTGGCGTCAAAACGCCGAGCGCTCTGATTGGCTCTCACTGGAAGGATAGTGGGTAGACCTGAATGCTAGCTGCCTTGAGGTCTACCCACTATCCTTCAATCAGAGCCAATCAGAGCTCGGCGTTGTGACGTCACCGCAACCCATACAAAAGAAGCAGACAAACTTGCGTTCCGCATGAGCTTAAACTCACTCGTGCTAGTCTCTTTGTAGCCGGTCGTTGCACCAAAGTGAAATGTTCTAAAAATTATTGCGTAAAAGACGATGAAAGCAAGACGTCAATTAAATTATCCCCCTTCAGCGGAGACATAAAAACCCTTGTTTCTTAAGAAACAAATTCCACGCTATGTATATATTCCGATATGCCCCCACCCCTTTTTTTTCTTTGACATCATATGCAATTAGAAATAATAGCCGAAGATAAAGTAGTAGAGGCAGCGTATGAAACTCACAGGTCCCACACAATTAGGTGATTTTATTTGTATTCAAAAACGGGTGTTTATGGGGTCATTTGAGTGACATATACAGGTATGCGACGGCCCAGAAGCTCAAATAAAAAAAAAATTATTTCAATATATTTCTTACAAGCAGTGCTCATAATAGTCGGAGTGACGTTGATCGGACGCGACAGGCCACATCTTTCCCGAAAGCAGTTTTCAAAGATTGGGAGCCTGACCCACTTCGATCTTTATGTTGAACAGGTGCTGGACAGATGCGTGGTGCGTGCTGCATTTTTCGCGCAGGCTGGAGTGGCTTCAAAAGAAACCCTCGCGCGTTCCCCCCGAGCGACGGGAGAATACGAGTCTCAGCAGAACGCTCACTAAGCGTTCGGTTATGTCAGCCGAGCGCTGCGTCAATTTTGTTGTCCCCATCGGTGGAGTTCGAAAGTAAGCCACTTGGGCAAAGACCCGCAATATTGTTTGCCCACACGGTCATTACGTCGTGGGTTTAAACGCACATGACATCGAATTATCATTTCTTAGTCTAGCGCTGTCCTCACTGAACATGACAGTATTCAACTTTCGTTGGGACAGTTTTTTTCGCGCTTCACAGGTGTGTACGCCATGCGGAACGACGTCGAGGGAGCACTTTTGCATGCGCTCCCATGAGGCTTCAAGTAGTTTATGACAAAATTCAGGAATAAACTGTATTCTGTGTTGACATGTTTTTTTACGCGAGATACCAAGAATCAGTAAATACAAAAAAAGACAGTTTTTGTTTTTCTTTTTGCTTCGGGAAGACGCTTTTGAGTTAGATTTTGAGCGATTCAGACAGATGTTATCTGTCACCTAATCCACTAATCTAGAAATAACTGGTGCCACCTGACAAAAACAAGGTACGGGGATTTTCAGTACGAACAATTCTCGCCTTAGGGAAGAAGCGTCTTATACCCCAGTCAGGACGGCGTTCTAAAATCCCTTTCACTAAGCTCTTTTGTAAAATCGGCGAACCAGCGCACGCCCTAGGGCACGTGCGCACTCAGCATCGCGAGCAGATTGGCCTATTTTATAAAGGAGCTTAGTGAAAGGGACTTTTTGGAACGCCGTCTGGGAGGGATATTATAAAGAACTCGGGGGTGAAAGATAGCAGAAAATAAGCGCAAAGGGACGTTGGGAGCGACTGCAGCTCAATGGGGCCAAGAGGATGAAGCTTCCATAATCGAGGTAGTTCCCGCGCTCGCTTGGACACGCACTTACATATTTATCTCTTGAACCGGCAATTTTCTAAATTGGT
Source organism: Ixodes persulcatus (assembly GCA_013358835.2). NCBI lineage: Eukaryota > Metazoa > Arthropoda > Arachnida > Ixodida > Ixodidae > Ixodes > Ixodes persulcatus. The sequence goes on from JABSTQ010002868.1 coordinate 18,328, forward strand.
CTACTGTGCAATACGTACACAACTTTTGAAGCCTATGCAATTTTTTATAATTAAACGTAATCATAATTGTCATCTCGTTTGCAACAACACAGAAAAGAGGTTGCCCGTTGTCGTGGTCCAAACTTATCCAGGGTTCCTAGTTATGTGACTTAGGGATTATTCATGAGCACCCTGCTCCCCGACTCAATGAGGAATAGAGTGCCGGTAACGTTGTAATCATGAACGGGACGCAGAAAAGACGGTAGGTGGACGTGGAAGCCAGACAAGCGGGGGAAAGGGAACTTGCGGGGCTCAAGCTCTTTGTTCCCCTTGGGGAATGTTCGCCTGCAAGCCGCCTTCTATCCTCGAGGAGCGCCCTTCATGTGCTGCATGCTTCGCCTCTTCACGATAACTTGCATAATTGAACCCTGAACCTGGTACAATAAGTTGCTAGTCTTTCTCCTAGCCGTGACACATTTAAAACTTAGAGACAAGCTATAACAGACCTCGGAATCGGTAAGCAAAAAGACAAACACAGGAACCATGCAGAAATAAAAAAAAAACTGTTTTGCATTTCGGACATTTATCATTTACCGTATTTTCCGGACTATAGTCCGCACTTGGTGTATAGTCCGCAGGGACAAATTTGGGGTCAAAAATTAAAGTTTTTGCTTAGATAGTCCGCACCCGGTGCATAATCTGCACCTGGTGCATAGTACGCACCTGGTGCTTAGTCGGCACGAACATCTTCTCATGGACGGCACCCCTTGACAAATGTATGCTTTCTTAACTCGCAAGGAAGCCTATAATATACATAAATCATCATTAACATACTCTTTCATTCACAAAATCCGTCTCGTCTCTTCATAATCAATGATATTGAAAAACAAAATTCCTGTATAGTCCGCACGCGTAGATAGTCCGCACCGCCCGAAATTTCAACTTTTAAACATGTATAGTCCGCGGACTATAGACCGGAAAATACGGTATAAAGCGGGCCCCAACAACAACTTTGGAGTTGCTCGTGAACACGTTTAGTTATTACCGAGTTCGTCGTATTGTTTTTGACATTCCTCTTATGCTCATTTAATCTGTAGTTAAGGGAATCTTTATGTGTGACCTACAGAGTGGACCCACAAGCTAGAGGTATTTCACACGCGGCACTGTTCTTGCAACCAACAGACTTCTTACGATGAGCCTTTTTGCACTCTCTTCTACATGCGTGAAATGACGTCATCCTGTCAAACTTTGTTCTTCGCCCATGTACAGGCGCACGGGTGTTTTGGTGCTGTGAACAGTCTTTGTAAGGTCGAGTCCCCTTTTAGGTTCTCTTTTGTCTCTCAACGTGTGTCTTTTCCCATTCTCGCGCCACAGCAGCGGAGGGAATAATTTTGTGCTCCTCGGGCAGATGGCGCCACTAAACCTCACCCAGATGTACACAAATATTCATCACCGGCCGCCGCGCGTGGTTGAGAGGCACGAGGTATTCCCGTTTTTTGCCTTGCTCTTACAAATCGGTATCATTTATTAAAAAAAGGAGACGTGATTTTCATCCTTTTTCCTATGGTAAACGAAACAAGAATTACAAGCTGCAAATTCCTTCTGCGGTTAAACCGTTGCATCACCCATTTAAATATTCTTATTTTGGTTCCACCATCCAGCGCGTCACACATTGTATTGTTATATTTATGGAGTCGGATATCTCGTACAACAGGGACATACTAGTAAACGAGAACGACCAAAACTCCACTCACAGTTTACGACAGGCCGTGAGCTTATCGAAACTGGGAACACACGAAATGCAATTTACAGAATGGCGTCACGGCCCATTTCAGTGCGCCAGCTCCCTACATAAAGCAGTCAAGTAACTTCTCAAACTTAAAAGAAAAAAAAAAGACTCCCAGAAGTTTCTACCCTAAAATATCATAACGCGAATACACAGTCATCATTCCTAGTGAAAAATTTCTGACTCCTGAGCACTAGCAACTTCCGTTGAACGGGACGACGAGCCGCCAGCCGTCTACACGGCGGAGGAGGAGGCGGCCCTCTGTGTGGTCTGCCACGTCTTGATGGTATGCCAGGAGGACCACACCAGGGGCAAGCTCCACACGGAGAGGGATCAGCAGAAGAATGACGCAGCGGCTGCGGCCGCTGCCACCGCGGGGTACATCGAGGCGGCCCTCAAGCTGCTACGGAGGGAGCGGCCGGAGCTTCTGACTCCGGCCCCAGTCTTGATGTCCCCTACCGCGCCGATCCCGCGGGTCCTGGAGCTCCCGCCGCTGAGGCAGTTCGAGCCAGTCCGGCCTGCCGAGTTCATCGGCCCCTCCCCGGCGGGCTCATCTGCCACTGGACCCGGAATGCCTATCACTCGGACCCCGCCGTCGCCGCCCTTAATGGGCGTTGACCTGGACTCTTTCTTGGCGGCGTCGGGGTCGGAGGATTGAGAGGGGGGGGGACTCGGTTTGCCGCCGCCTGATTATTACCAGACGCCGGCGCCCGAGAGCGGCTCAAGGGCGAGCCGTCGGCGCCCTCAGTGGCCGATCGGAGCTGGTCGTGGCCGGCTGGTGTCTGCGGCGGACGTCCTCGGCCCCCCCTTTGGAAGGAGCCCGACCCCCGAGGGCCTGGACGGCGTGAATAGGGAGCCGGCAGGACACCCACGTCGGGATGAAGGCACCCGTCGGCCTGGCGCCGGGAAACAAGGAGTGCGAGGGAAAGACCGGCGGTGCTCGCAGGGTCGGTGGGGGCGGGGAGTGGTGCGACGGACTGCATGCTGGACGGACGTTTGGATATTGTGAGGTGCGACCGGCAGAGAACTCATCAATGTGAGTCATTAAATATTTATATCGAGAATGGTGTTGTGTCACTCAGGGTGGGGGGAGCTGGACGGGGATAACCCCACAAGCGTCAATAACGCTTTCGGAACAATTTTTTTTTTTTTTTTTGTGTGTGCGAGAAAAGGACGCGTGAAAGTTAGCATCCTTTTTCCGGTACGCACCAGCAATACCTTGAACTTGAGCACACGCATGGAATGCGCCAAAAAAGAAATCCGGGCGATGTTCGAGGACACAAATGCTAAGAAAGCACCACTGTAGTCGAAGTAAACAAACGCGACGGCACGGGCGTTTCTGCTGTCTTGAGAGTGCCGCCACGAGATCGCCGCTCGAGTAGGTGATCTTCCCTTCTAGTACGTGCTGGGTTATCATAACGACACACGACTAAAATTTACAGTCAAGGATAGCGCTTTTACGCGGAACGATGAGCTTCCACCACGCCATCCACATCGACGATCACCACCGACGCCATGTTTGCAGGTAGAAGGAGCCCGGCACGACCGGCATGCAACGCGCGCGACCGAGCTCTCCTCGACCTGTGATTGGTCTAGTCGTTGCGGTGGTCCCCGAACGTAACGAAAAAGTTCAGCCCAGCTCAACTCCTTGCGTTGCGAACGAACACGAACGAAACGACCGTTTGGCGCTTCGTTGCTATGGTAACTCGTCGTTCCAACCGGTTGCATTCGTTCGTAAGCGTAGTGGTCGCTCCGAACGCAACTGTGTGAACAGGCCTTGAGTGATAGTGCCTGTTTTGCGTCTTAATTTGTTTTTCGTCCTTTCTGTTTCAACATATTAAAAGTTCAGTTGCGTGTCAGCGTTCATCCTGTTAGCGTGTTTCTTCCGCTCCGTCCGTGTTTTTTTAGCTGTTTTCACATTATGATATCAGTTTCTTAAGCAAATCACATATCACTTTTTTTACAGAGACGACGACACTCGTTTATTACTAACGAGTTGAAACCTAGTAAAACAAATTACTTATATGAATTTTAATAACAATCATCACAGAGTAATGGAAGACCACATAAGAATGTATAGCCACCTGAAATAAATTAGGTAAGCTGTGATATCTTTATTGGCAACATTACGTTCACAAACGCGCTGTTTACAAACAAGTCCGTGTTTTACCACGCCAGGTATGGACGGTGCGCGTGCGCAGAAACGAGATTCGCGGGAGAGGAGGCAACCGCGCATGCGCACCTGCGACTAAAACAGCGTCGCGACGTCACAGCCGCGCATTGGTTTATACCATGCTTTCCTTTTACACAGGAAGGTCGACACTCCTTCAGCATTTTCGCCAGCGAATCGAATGGAAACTCAAGCAAGATTGCCGTATCCGTGGTGACCATATCCGGGGTGCTGCTGACCGTATCCGGCCTGACCATAGGCTCCCTGATCATGTCCGTGATGGCCGTAGGCACGACCAGCCGGCTTGGCGTAGACGGGTGCCCCGTAGGCGGCGGCCTTGGAAAGACTAGGTGCGACAATGACGGGGCGGGCGTGGAAGACGGCGTCGGCGCTCACTCCGGCTTTCGTTCCGGGTTCGTTGGTTTCCACGGTAGCCCTGAAGCCGTTGGCGTCGGCCACGTAGTTGACGCGTCGGTAGACGCCGTTGGCGTCGGTGTAGCCGAAGGAGCCAGTCTTGGCGTTGTTGGCGTCTCCCTGCTCCTTGTGGAACTGCTTGTTGCCGTACTCGTCCACGTTGTCGTAGCCGAAGTCGTAGGGCTGCGCTGACTAGGGGGATAACATGGGTTAATATAAAACAGTGGGCGTCACTGAGAGCTTAAGAAATTCGGAGATTACGAGGTTCATGTTTCTCGTTTTTGAACGTTTTCATTAGCTAATGTCTTATTAGTTGAGTACTCGGGACTAGCAACGCTTCTTGAGCTCTCAGTGACGACATCATCTGGGCGAGTTTGTAGACCCTAATGATAAAAAACAGCGCACAGGAAAGAGGACACAGTAAAGGGGCGCATAAGACGCAAGCAAGCACTAAGAAAACAGGAGGACTTTAGTGCTCGTGTGGTATGTCTCAAACCAGAGATTTCAGAGATATACCCCAAAACGATTGTCCGAGATTACATCGATTTGAAAGGCGATAGCATTCCTTGGACACCAAATCGTGAGATCGTGCGCGCCTCTCTGTTGCTGATTGATAGCTAAACTTGGTGGGGGGGAACCTGAATTGATGCAAAGTTACACCAAGTCAATTCCTCATCTAAATTCAGCGGGACTTGTTTTACCAGTGAATATAGCGGGAGAACCTGAATTGATGCATATTTGTGGACCAGTTCGGGTTAGGGCGATTGGGACGGAAAACGTTGCCGGGCTAAGGAAGAGCGAAAGCGACGAGCTGGACGGCTGTCTGAGAAGCTCAAAATGATCCTTACATCTGTCGCATTGCATCTTTGACGTCATCTAGAGAGAAAGTGTAGTGCTATTTGTGTTTTTTCTCATGCGACACATTGATGTACAGGAAAGGCGACGTAGAGCGTCTTTGAAACGCTATCAACTCGGTATAAAATAGCATACAAATTAGTTACGCTACATGTTTACGAATGCGTAATCCACGTGATTTCTTAAATTATGCTGCAGGAAAGAACGGCGTGGAGCAAGATCGCATCTTAAAGAAACCAAGTTTACTGGGTTCAATCATCGCACCTACCAGTTCCGACCTAGATAAGCACAGCGAAGTCCCCCAGCTCGATTCCTTACGGTTCACGTTAAAATTACGGTTCACGATTGCTTATGGTTCACGTTAAACTACTATGGATAGCAGTACTACATCAAAAGATATATTAGCATTTCAAAGGGGAGTTCCACGTTGCCTATTTAGGGAGCGCAAGAAATATACTTTGCATCAATAACCACTAGACAAATTTATCTTAAAAAGCGAGCGATGTCGAGACAACTCGGCGTATAATTAAGGTGTGTGTGTTTCGGCCGAAAATATGACGAATAACAAAAAAAAAATAAAAATGCAAGTTGTGTTTACAAATGAAACTTCATGCGCCACTGCGTAGACCATCGGGTTAAACATTCCTGAGAGACTATATTCAAAAAGCTGGAAGTTTAAAAGAGATACTATCCAAGAGAGGATTTCTCAGGTGGGAACTTTTGAATTTGTAATCAATACACGATAAAACTAAGGTTCATGTGTCTGCTTATGCTCTTGATACCGTTGAAAACCACGCAATGCACACAATGTCCCCCCCAAAAAAAATGTACAGGTTTTTTCTCACTGCAAAAATAAACAGTTCATCGCTGAATGCTTATTTTCCACCCGAAGGTAGCGACAGAGTTCCGAACCAGAGGCCAAATTTTCAGCCAGAACAGACGTTTTATTCAAAGGTTATTTTATTTTCTGAACATTTTGATGAGAAAAAGACGGCCGATAGAGTTTTCGCTTACATGGATCTTTATTGCGCCAGAAACTGGAAATGGGCTAAAATGGGCCCCAGTTTTTCGTGAAATTTTCAGAAGTTCACTTAGAATGTTTGAGTAAAATATCCGTTCGGGCTGAAACTTTGGTATCTGATTCGGACTTCAAGCGCTAACATTTGGCTGATTATTGGCCTTCGGCGGTGCGTAGCGTAGTTTATCGGTTCAAAAAAAATTTAATTTATTGGGGGTGGACATTTTGTACTAAAGTGTATACGCGCGAACATGTTTTGTGCACCTCTTTTGTAAATGTTGACTTCAAATATTTTGTTTTTATATTTTCCTTCCGTAAATATGATATACGTGCTTAGCGAAAACATAGCAACGATTTACGCCAAATATATTCGAAATCTTTTTATTCGTGTGCAAGACGTTATTCGTGCATACGTGATCGGGTGTACAACCCGAATACTGAAAACCAAAACAAAGATATTCGAGCATACCGAGCGTCGAGAAGAACAATATACGGCCGTGTCTATCGATCTCATTAAGAAGGTTTTTTTCAGTTCAAGAAGAAGGAGGCGTGGCCAGCGTCGTGTGATCTCTCGGCAAGCAATGATATTTCGGCAATGACCAATAAAAACGCAGAGGAGCGATCACAAATCAAGCAGCGTCATCACAATATGCCCCGTGTTTCTCTTTGTGCATAGTCTTATTTTGTTTCGGTAAGATAATCTTTTTCCGTTTTAGAGCGCAGTAGGGGTGTGCGAATATTGAAATTTTCGAATACGAATCAAATACGAATAAGACAAAAAACGGGCTTCGAATATCGAATCGAATATCGAATATGTGTCTTCTAATAAAAAAAATTGCAAAACAAGAGGTAACAGCAGGTTTTATTGCCTTTGGAAAATAAGCCAATGCAACCGCATTTTACTGGGCTGCAGCAACCTAAAGATGCTTCTAGTAATGTACCTATTACAACTTATCCTGTAGGAAAATTAACTGTACAAGGTGTTCAGAAAGTTAACGCTCCCTACGCGCCGTGACAACATTTCCGCCAGTAGAAAAACCCTTTCACTCGGGAAACCTGCGAAATTTCACTTAAGTTTGAAGAAGTATGACTTATGAACAGTGTTGCCCGGCTGCTAAACGAATATTTTGAATTTTAGGAAACAAAAATTTAGATAGTTCAGTTTGTATTTTATAAAATTGTTAGCAATGTTTACATCAAATAAAAGCGAAAATATGCGCTTTTAACGCTTTCATTAATTATTAATGTGAACCAGTCATTCCAATAAACCCAACAATTATTGCACTTTTCCTCCGCAAGATAGGTCAACTAGTTTTGTTTTCGCACATACGCACGAAAGTAGAACTTCAGCCGAACATTTGTCGAACATCACGGTGAAGTTCGAAAAAGTCGAACTTGGTCGAACTCGAACCTGGGCAGGTTCGCGACATCCCTAGCTTTGACTGCGCGGGAGTCACTGATCTCTATGTCTATTTGCTGGATCGCGTTTGACCAGCTCCGCCTATGGACGGGAATGCGGCCACAGTCTTCCATCTTTTTGGTAGAGTTATATCACCTCTAGCCATCATAGTAATATGGCGGACAGCGCAATGGCGGCAGGCTGCCATAAAATAGCCGTAGATCTAGTACACTGTACCGTGGGTGATATTTCGTCCTTGATTGAAATTGTTCGACGAAGCAGATTCTTGAAACCCGGCGTGAACGGTAGCCTCATCTTTGAGGACCCGGCGAAAGTTTTACGAAAGCGCAGCACCGGGGAAAAGCAGCGCAGTTCGCATCGAAAGCAGACTCCGTACCGGCGTCTGCTTTCGATGCTTCTTTCGATGAGACATTTCATGCGTGCTGTGCTGCTTTTCCCCGGTGCTGCGATTTCGTGAAACTTTCACCGGGTCCTGAAAGATCGGGCTATTGTTCACGCAGGGTTTCAAAAATATGTTTCGTCAAACAATTTCAATCAATGACGAAATATCACCCACGCTATTTTGATGGCAGCCAGCCACCACAACTGCCACAACGCCGTCTGCCATGGAGGGATGATAGTGGCTGCAGCAGCTGTCCTTGGCTAGAGGTAATATAGCTCTACCAAAAAGATGGCCGCCAGTGGCCGCATTCGCGGAGCGGGCAAACGCGATTCAGCAATTGTCATAGAGATCAGAGGCGGGAGTGGAAGGCACTGATCTCTATTTTAGTAGGCTGGATCGCGGATCGGGAGCCCGTCGGTGTCGCCACCGGCGGCCATTGCTTGACACCAGGCAATACACGCAAGTCTATGGGAGGAACGCACAAAAGTAAGCATATTGAAGCATGTACGCTGTGCTAGGAGGCGAGTATTTTATGGTGCGCTGCGATCCTTATGTCGGGTGTTTGGAGATCGAATCGGTATTTGTAAAACGTCCGGTCGCCGAATAAAAAAATCAAACGTACCGGAGCACCCACGGCTGAGCTGGCAAGCTTGCTCTCGTAGTGGAGTAAACAAAGCAACTTGCCGTCAATAAGACCGTCCTTAGGGAAGCCCAGAAGTTGATGAATGACAAAGAAGTTCCCCCTCGACAGCGGCTTTTCGGGAGTGAGCGAATTCCGCGCAGCAAAACATTCGAGCTTGCCGTCTGCTAAACCCAACTCAACGAAACCGCCACCGACTCCGCGGTCACTCTAGGTAACTCTCGCCTCATTGAGCTGCACTACAGCGGAGTCACTCTCGACCACAAAATATTTATTTATAAGAACTGCGAGGGCTGTCAGTTTTAATGTTTGTACGCGAGCTATTTGACGGGCTTATCGAAAAGCATCCAAAAAGTTTCAGTGACGACAACAGCTTAGAAACAGGCGAAAACGTCACTTTTTTTCGTTCTCCCCATAGAGTCCCATGCATTGGCTGGTGTCAATCAATGGCCGCCGGTGGCGACACTCGGCCCCAGCTGCCGAGGCCACGGTCCGCGATCCAGCCTACTACAATAGAGATCAGTGGTGGAAGGAGTTGTTGTCGATGGCGATGCAATATTTTGGTCGCACCTAGCTTTTTCTTCATTTTCAATTTTCAAACATTTATATTAGATAATACTCTCGAGATTTATTTTATATTTATATTTCACTCTCGAGGTTCATTATATTGTATCAATTTATAGAACGCGCAATAACATCAGATATTGCAATAAAAGCGCCACACAACAAAGGGCTTAGTGAAAAGAAACCGAAACTGATCCTGTCTTGCTGCTTCGGACAGACAGAAAAAAAGCAGACCGATAACGCACGCATCATACGCCTTTCTCAATGAAAAAGCATATTCATAGGGGAATGCGTGGCAAGCAGATTATTGGTTACTTGCTCGAATATTCGTAGTTTGTGCGAATATTCGCCGTTTTTCCCGAATATTCGGCTTCGGCCGAATATTCGGTCAAAGCCGAATCTTCGGAAGTTCCCGAATATTCGGCTTTGGCCGAATATTCGGGGACTTCCGAAGATGCAATTTTTGAATCGAATACGTTTCGAATAAGTAAAATATTCGATTCGTATTCGAAATTTCAAATATTCGCACACCCCTAGAGTTCAGCTCTTAGGCGCCCGTTTCCGGCTTGAGCGGCGTCGCCGTCGCAGCCGGCGCGTGCCGTTGCCGTCGCCGTCCCCGTCGGCGTCGTCGTTGCCGTCGCCGTTGCCGTCGCCGTTGCCGTCGCCGTCGGCGTCGGCGTCGGCGTCGGCGTCGGCGTAGCCGTGAGGTTTACATAACCTCAAGGGGGTCACGCGACCCCCCCCCCCCCCCTGAGGTCACGCGCCCCCCCTGAGGTCACGTGACACCACTGAGGTCACGGGTGTCACGCGACCTCAGGGAGGTCGCGTTATCCTCAGGTGGGTCGCGTGACCTCACGGGGGACACGTGACCTCACAGGGGACACGTGACCTCCAGGGGGCCGCGTGACCTCACGGGGGTCACGTGACCCCCGTGATGAGTAGCAGGCAGGATGACGAGGTGAAAAGGAGGGAGGAGGGGTATACCCTCCCCTCCGTACCCTTCCATCCACCTCTTCAAGAGCTGCGCTCTAATTCGGCGTTACAGGGAGTTGCAAACGGCTTTCATTCTTTTGCTCATTTATTGCATCATCTTTCAAGGTTGGGCTTTGCTTTCGTTTTTAATATATGTTTGTGTCCTGCGTGATCTTTACATTGCAAAGATCTCCCTCGAGAAATGCCGGGTTAGTTTTAATATCACAATTAATATTATGGTAAACAATAGTGCCCAAACACAGGACTTCCTGAATTTCTTTTTTTGTGACTCATTGTTCAACGTAGTCCTAGGCCTTCTTTTCTTACAATATGGGAGGGAGATTGAACTACAGGCGGCGCTTTATCGAGCTCGTTGTCCACACAGCCAGGTGTTTACTAACGCAGCGTAACGAAGAAATTGAACCTTGCCTAGCACAGTCAGGGCACGAGCACTTCGCTCTGACCTGTGCTTTGGTCGCATGAGGAGCGGCCTTCGAACCCCCTTCTTAGACCGCTCTGATCAACAGCAAACTAGAAACTTAGGTTTGTTGCCCACACAGCTGAAGCGTACCGCGAGAAGCGCGACCGTTCGATTTCCTCCTCAATGCCGAGTCGTCCGCCCAGAGCTTAGAATCGAAGATTTCTGACCTCCAAGCCCACAGGAGAGTTGGTTTGTAAACGGCATTGAGAAGGAGGGGACATCAAACACCTCGAGCCGTGGAAATCTACGTGCCAACGGGGAGATCGAGCACTTTCTTTCTAAATGAGGACTAAAGACCGTGATGTTCAGGGGGAACAGCGCACCCGCAAAACAGTCAATCGAGTCAACACACACACAAAAGAAAAAGACATTTACGCAGCGCTGCGTAAGTGTCGCTTCGCTAAATGTCGCTACCTTAAAATCAATAACCTCCTGGAGGTAGTCGCTGGGAAGCTTGTGTTCATTCCATACTATTCCATCAACCTACCGCTCGGCCGCACAAGGTAGAGTGGTAAACGATGTAATAGAGAAGTTTCAACTGCCCCTCTTTCCTACATTATGCAATATCTATGGTTCAAAGCTTTCACTGTTATAAAAACACAACCTCTCCCTCCTGTTAAGCAGAAATAGTAAGACCCAAACTGGAAACATAAAGTGACTTTCTTTGTGACCCGAAAGTACAATGACCCTTTGTCCTGACCAAAGTTGGAAAAATAAGTGTGGTAGCATTTTCTCAGGACCATTGACTCTGCGAGCAAATCAAACCATTAATTGTAAAATACTTGTGTGTGTGTTTTGTGTTTTTTTTTTTTTTTTTTTTTTTTTTGGGGGGGGGGGGGCCGGGGGCTTGGCACATCGAAATTCGAAGTTTATCGGATAAATTCGAAGTGGCCAAAATTTTATAGGCGTGTGTCTTTCGAAGTTTTTCGGATTTATCCGAAAACACGAAACCCAACGTTATGTTGCGTTAGGTTACGCGAGCTTACGTCTGCTAACGTTGAAACTCACCGAGAAATCCGCGCTTCGTATGAAGCGTTTCAGCCACTTCAAGGAATACCGTTGCACCCGGCATATGAAACACGGATGTGTCGGTGACGCGCAACGTAATGCAAGAAAACGTAAGCAAACGCACGCGTATGCAGGGTGCTTGGTAGTTAACGAGTGTCTTACGTAGATTTCATTGGCGCTTGCAGAAGCGACTGCCAGTCCCGGTGCACCGCCCAACCCTGCTTGATGGAATCCCGGACCAAGAAAGCGATCCCCGGCGTAAGCACATGACACCAGGCAGAGGAGGCTCATCTGAAACTTTTCCCGATTCTCATTAGACATAAATATGGTAATAATTCAATTAAGCTGAACGGCTGGGACTACGCAAAATAAACGAAAGTGTATGTATTACATTTTTCTGTCCCTGCCCTTAAGGCCTATTCAGTTTCCAGGGTGTTCAGCCTATACCAGTGGGCTGAACATTGAAGTGTGTTTGCTCATTTGACTTGACAGTTGACAAACGTTTTCTATATAAAATAACATAACTCCCGTGCGGCTGCGTTCACGTACAGTATACTTATATAGTAACTGACAACGAACAGTTTTTCCAACTGCTCGCGATTGTAAATATGCATTGACACTCAAAGAAATATTTAGGCGTCTACATTTCCCCAAAGAAGATGAGTAGGCCAATCGCTGCAATCTACGGAATGAGCTCAGCGAAAAATGTAGCTAAAGATAGGGTTAGACCTAAAAAGTGCAGCTAACGCACAAGACATGGTGAACAGTCATGCTCAGTGCCAAAGGGAAGGCTGCCTTTAGGTGCATTTCAGCTTCCCAATGCGCCAAGCTACCTCCGTACAGCCATTGGCTCACCCACATTTTCTGCGGGAATGTACACACTCCAGATTTCCTAAAGATCAGCTATCTTCGCAGGTGGATTCACAGACAACGAAGCCATGAAAAAGAACATGTTGACCTAAACATGTTGCCACACAGTGCCAGACGGTCACGTGTGAAACGTCGTGCTCAATCCTACATCGGAGCCTTACTCTTTGTTCTCTACAATTTCTTCGGCCGCCAACTCTTCCCATATAACGTGGTGATCGGCTTTGCGTTGATTTACAGTAAATTATAAGCTGATATAAATTTTAATATTTTTCGTTCGAGGTACAAGAGCTAACAGTTGTTTAAAATACGAGATATATTTAAAGGCCGAACAGTAGCCTGTCTCTTCTTCCGCTGTGGGTGAAATTGAGTAAATAATGTTATTAGCAAAATTCTACTGCGTTAAACGTTCTAGCCGATTGACAACTGAGCTGGCTTTGCCATTTTCGCAATGGTGCACTCGAAACCGTGCTCAAGACAATTTAAACCACGAGCGATTTTTCTATTCTTATTTCAATATAATGCGTCATAGTCTTACTCGCAGTAAAAATGCTTAATAATTTGAAGTTCCGATAGGCAAACGTTCGCTTCAATATCTTCATAAACTCGTAATCGTTCCGTGGGAAGCGTTGTCAAATTAAAAAACTGCTCGATGCGATTAGCGTATTATTTTACATTCAATCAGTTCCAGCAATACCCTGTTCAATGTTAACAGCCGAGAAGAGTTTATTGCACACGCGTTCCTTTAGTATAAAAGATTACGCAAAATATGCAATGTGTTGACTTACCTTAGCGATCATCCTGAAGACGGTGTTGTGAACAGTTCGGTGGAAAAATCTCACAGAAAGCGGTCGTGGTATTGCAAGAGAGGAAGCGTCTGCTGCGAGCGCTGAACGTTGTGGCAGAGGAACAAGACAGAGCTAGCGTTTTATAAGAGGTGTACGTCCTACAAAGCCGCAGGGAATTTTAATTTCTATTTTAATTATTTCTTTATACTTTTGAAGGCGGTCAGTCTGCTCCCCACGAAGCCTTCTTCCAGGCATTGTTTTGCGATCACGATTTTTCTCGCCTTTGGAAACTTCCTCGGCTCTTGTTGGTGCTTGCATGTGTCACATTTATTCGGTAACGAGATATCTGGCGCGTTTAGCTCGAGTCAAGTCGTCATTCTTGACATTACGTCTCTAAGCCGTACATTTTCTCTGCATTTATTATAATTTTTGAATTTTGTACAGGTATTTTTTGTGACGTAATGTGGCATTACAATATCCAAACCTCTATTTGTAGGGTTATGAAATTATTGAAGGGTTCCTGGTCTTTGAAAAAAAACAAGAAAAAAAAACGCTGCGTGGATATGATCGCTAGGTTTGATTTAGACTTTAATATAATTAGGCCACATTTCTATTCACTGTGGGCGTGTAATTTTGTGTGTCCAGCACGACTGTTAGTTGGAGAATCCAAGTGTCTGACGCAAGAGTGATAAAAGGGGCAGCACGAGGCCAGAATGACAATTATTAATAGAATAGGCAAGAGCGAGAGATGTGAGCCGTATATTGGGAGAGTTTGGCCAACATGGCGGAGCAACGGCCGTCGCCAGCGCTGAATATTTCCCCGCGGTTAGAGCGTAAACTAAATATGTGACAACGCGTCGACCAATCAACAAACCGCGACTTCATAATATTGGAAACGACATTTAAAGCGTGAAATAGAAGTGTTCAATCTCGCAGCAGCAAGACGGCGGCGACGACGACGTTTAGAGGATGCCACTCCGGGCATCCGCGGTGACTGAATCTAAGCCCTGGGTCTCGGTACCTCGGAGGTGGCAGCTTTCTGCTTTGACTGGGATACCCCCTTGGAGCCTGATGCTTCGACCCCAGTGAGCGACAGCACCAGTATGCTCCTGGGGCTCCTTTGTGCAACCGTGCACCGATCGAACGGCAGGCTGCAGATCCCCTTGGCCCGCTGCTGAACCGCCTCAACAAAATGTGGAAATCTTCAAATTGAACTGACATCCTCCGCAATACCAACGATCCATCTCATCGTCATCTTGCATGTATATACTCATCGCATTACCATGCTCTTTAGACGCGGGACCGCGAGCCTCTATGGTACGGTGTTAAGTACCGAGCGAGACAGGACACCAGGGTTGTAAAAGTTACTTCAAAAATGTACCTAAGGTACAGTTACAGTTACTCACACGAAAAGGTACCTAGGTACGTATCTAGGTACTCGCTTAAAAATGTACCTAGGCACAGGTACAGTTACTTTAAAGATACTTTCTTTATTTATTTTCCCCAAATTCGTCAAAATATATTGGAAGTAAAGTTTTTTATACTAAGGATGCACACAAAAACGAGTTCGATAAATCTGCCTTATTGGTGTCAATGTGAGAAAGAAGAAAAACCGCATTGACATTAGCATTCTAGGACACGTTATCTTTTTCGATTTCGGTTTCAGATGAAGGAAGCAGGTCGCTACTTTCCCCAAACGGAGTTTCGAAGCGATTCGATCAGTTTGTGTCGCTAGAACGGCATCGCTAATCCACCGTTCGCTCAAACGAACACAGCCATTTGCTAAAGTGTCGTTCGATGAAGTATTATGGGCGGGGCTTCGTTCGCTAAAACGTCGTTCCATCAAGTTAGTGCCTCCCAGGTCATACCCAACTCACCGTTAATCACGGCACATGGTAGTGTGTTAAAACTTTCAGATTTATAGTTTCTACCATTTTGACGAAGCGAATAGAAAAGTACCTGTTAAAAGTAACTTAACTCAGTTACAAGTTACTGGAAAATGTACCTAAGATACAGATACAGATATCGAGAAATGAAAGTACCTAGGTTTGTACCTCAGGTACAACAAAAGTACCTAGATACTGATTTCCAGTTACTTGTACCTAGGTACTTTACAACCCTGCAGGACACCTTGGTGGACTTAGCGCGATGCGCCCCGCTTTACTAACTCAGATATGTACAACATGGTCCTGTTTGAGAAGGCTCGGCGTAGAAGTGGCCGTGGTTCGCGTTGGCACGCGCAGGTGCGTTGGCCCATGCTCGCGTGCCGTACTCTCTCAAGATACACTTCAGTACACAACACCATCCAACTAAACGTAATCCTGCAAGTACCGAGGACGACGCTGTTCACGCTGTGGGCGTCCTAACGAAGAAACACCTGGAGTTGGATTTGGAGACTGCGGATGCGGTGTTGATAGGTTATCCTGAACGGGCTTTTCCATACTCGACGTGATGTCCGGCACGACGTCATGGCCAGTAGTTTCAAAGTCTGGCACGTCGCAGCTGCCCCTCAGAGTAGGGTTTGGCATATCGCATTTTCTACTTCGGATGTGATCGATGTGTCGCCGTCACACACGTCCGTCTTCAAGCTGTACCTGGTAAGAGACAGGTCCCAACTGGCATAAAATCTCCCCTGGCAACCAGCGGTTCCCGCTTGCGCTGAAATTCATTGCAAACACGGGGCTTGCCTGCGCGAACTGTCGAACAGCCTTCCGACCATCGATCTCGAAAGATACCTCCTGGCGCTGGGTCATGACTGACTGTTGATCAGGATGTAGCTGATCCAAGGCTGATCGGAGTTGTCGACCGAACAGAAGCTCCGCAGGGCTCTTTCCTGTTGAGGTGCTTGGAAAAGTGTGTTGCTCGAACAAGAACCTGGCCAGACGAACGGACCAGTCCCCCCGAATTATTCTCTTTAGTGACTTCTTCGTCTCCTGCACCATTCTTTCGGCTTGGCCATTCGAAGATGGGTGATACGGTGCCACCAGGACTTGACGGATGCCGTTTCGACGGAGGAAATCTTTAAAATCGCCTGAACTGAAGGCAGTACCATTGTCCGAAACCACCACGTCCGGCAGTCCGAGCGTAGCGAATAAGGTACGGAGTACAGTGATCACAGCCGAGGCGGACGTAGATTTGACTCGCAGGACTTCCAGCCATTTGGAGTGGGAATCCACTACAATGAAAAAACACTCGCCCTGGAAGGGACCGCAAAGTTGACGTGCAGTCTCGACCACGGTCTTGTCGTAAATTCCCACGGGTGGACGGGGGCACGGGCTGGGGCGTTTCGGGATTCCTGACACGGAACACAGCACCGCACTCGGCGTTCTATATCTTGGTCAAGGCCCGGCCACCAGACATAACCCCTTGCAAAACCCTTCATCCTCACAACCCCCGGGTGACCGCTGTGCAATAGGTCCAACACGGTTTCTCGAAGAGATGGGGGTGTGATGACACGGCTACCCCAGAGAATACAACCATTATAGGCAGACAGTTTGTCGCGGCGAGAGTCGTAAGGCCTTAAAACCTCTGGAGGTGTCTCTGACGGCCAGCCGTGCAGGATCCAACGCAGTACCCGGGAAAGAACACGATATTTCTTCGTCAGAAAAGCCACTTGTTTTGCGTCAATGTGCACCTCCGGCGTTGATTCGCTGAGGAGGACATCACGAAGAGGAGGTACCTCAAAATCATGAATCTTCTGAGGAAGACGGCTGAAAAGGTCAGCGTTGCCCATCTGTTTCCCAGGTTTGTAAATGAGCTCATAATCGTACTGCGCTAACGTCAGGCTCCAGCGCAACAGACGCGGTGATAGAACTTGAGGAATTGGCTTGCTGTGGTGCAGTAACCCCAGAAGAGGCTTGTGGTCTGTAAAAATCTTGAAATGTCGTCCATACAAGAACTGACAAAACTTATTCACACCAGCCACGACAGCCAACGCCTCACGATCCGTCTGCGAGTAGTTTCTTTCGGCTTTTGTCATTGTTCTTGATCTAAAGGCCACGGGGGATTCTTCACCGGACGGTGACACATGGCTCATGATGAAACCTAGGCCATACAAAGAAGCGTCGCAGGCCAATATTAAAGGACGCTCGACGTCGTAATGTGCCAACACGGTCGAAGACTGTAGAAAATCTTTGGCGCGTCGGAAAGCTACCACTTCCTCTTCTCCCCACTTCGACGATGCACCTTGGTCCAGCAGCCGATGTAGGGGTTCCAACACGTGAGCAGCTCCCCTTAAGAAGCGGCCGTAGAAGTTCAGATGTCCTAGGAAGGATTGCAACTGTTGGTTATCTTGCGGTTCTGGAGCAGTCTGAATAGCCTGAACCTTGTCTTCAGTGGGGTGGATGCCTTCCTTGTCAATTGTGTATCCCAGGAAAGACACTTGAGGCACTCTGAAACTGCACTTGTCCTTGTTCAGGCGGAGCTCGTCGTCACTGATTCTTTTCAGCACGGCCCGGAGACGAGACTCATGATCTTCATCGTTCTGACCGCCGATCACAATATCGTCGAGAAACACCAAGACACCTTCGAGTCCAGCAAGAAGCTCTTTCATATAGCGTTGGAAGATTGCTACAGCCGTAGCGACGCCGAACTGCAGACGGGTGACTCTGAAGAGGACCCCAATGAGTGTTGACTGTTTGGAGGTCCGCTGTAGCTTGATCCGCTACCTTCTGGTGGTAGGCCTGTTCTAGATACAACTGTGAAAACTTCTCACACCCAGCCAGTTTGGTGAACAGTTGATCGGCAGTGGGTAAAGGGTATGTTTTCCATCGAATGACTCGGTTCACTTTGCACTTGTAATCACCGCACAAGCGAATGTTCCCGTTCGATTTGAGAATAGGCACGGCTGGGGTCGCCCATGAGGAATGCCGTACTGGTTCAAAAATGTCTTGCTCAACCAGTTTGCCGATGGCGTCGTCCACCTTGGGCAGCAGCGGAAGTGGAATCTTACGAGCCTTGAAAAATTTGGGAGTCGCGGCAGGGTCGACATCCACACGAACAGGGGGTACCCTGCTTCTTCCGAGTCCTGGCTGAAAAGGCTCGGGAAACTCGTCAATCATGTTGTGAACCGCAGCCGCTTCCACCTAAGGAGGCGATGTGTCGACATGAAGGACCCCCTCCAAGGAGATGCCCAGGGACCGGAACCAGTCGCGCCCTAGCAGGCTCACACCAAACCCTTTGACAACCACAAGTTCCGATTTCATTTTCTTCTCCTTGAAGGGCACGTTGGCTGTTACACTTCCGAGAACTTCGAGGCACTGCTGCGTATAGGAGCGCAGTCGGAAGGCGCACGGTCTGAGGCTGCTCTTGGAGATGTGGAGCTGGCGCATAACACACGATTTCATGTGTGTTATGCGGTGAAGGCCGATCCAGAGTCGATTTCCATCCGCAGGCAACGGCCATTCATCAAA
Organism: Ixodes persulcatus; assembly: GCA_013358835.2. Classification (NCBI taxonomy): domain Eukaryota; kingdom Metazoa; phylum Arthropoda; class Arachnida; order Ixodida; family Ixodidae; genus Ixodes; species Ixodes persulcatus. The sequence continues at coordinate 37,083 of JABSTQ010002868.1, forward strand.
ACATCGCACAACACAGGCGGCTCGATGGTGAAGACCTCATAATCCTTCGGTAATGGTCCCATCGTGTCCAACTTGTTATTGCCAAAGGCTGACCGTCGATGTCCGGCTCTCGCCTTTTGGCTGCAAGCTGCGACAATATGTCCCTTGTTATTGCAAAAATGGCAGGCAGCCCCAGCAAAGCGGCAAGTTTTGGTGTCATGCGCACCATTGCAACGCCAGCATGCATTCTGAGGAAGTGCCCTTGAACGGTGCTCTTCCGCGTTACCTGTTGTGTTGACGGTTGTGGCAGGCGGAGGCATTGGCCTCTGCGGTGAGGTGGTTCGATGAGGCGACCTTGACGCTGCGTCACCTTCCACCCGATACGTTTCTGGATTCACTGCAGCCCCGATGTCGACGCAAAGTCGCGAATTTCAGTAACTTGCAACTTGGCCTCCTCAGCCGCTCTTGCCACGCCAGGGTCTTATTCAGCGTTAGTGTGGGCTCGACAAGCAAACGTCATTGTAACGCGTCGTCATGTAAGGCAGCATACGGGCTGTTGCCTTACTGCGGAGCCGCCACTCTCCAGAGCCAACTGTGAACATTCAGTACTTTCTGCCGGTGTCATTTCATCAGATATCAGTGATCACCTTCCAATTTTTATAACTGTGCAAAAACAGTGTGCTAGCAAACTTGTCACTAGCTCAACGCTCAACATGTATCAGCCAATTTCACAACGTCAGCTGAACGCGTTTAGGTATGAAATTGAGCGCACAAATTGGAGCTTCATTTTGGAAATTCAGTCGGTAAACCAGGCCTATAACACTTTTTTGGACACTTACATCGGCATATATAATAAGCATTTCCCATTCAAAATCTTAAAACCATCGAGGCATTCTCGCAAACCTTGGGTTACACCTAAACTTCTAACTATGATTCGCACAAAAAATAATTTATACGGGAGGTTTTTGAAATCTAGGGATAATGTTGCACTCGAAGTGTTTAAAAAGTACAGGAATCAGCTGACAGCCATGTTGAAACAAGCAAAAAAGCAATATTATGTTCATATGTTTAGTGTTGATGATATGCGGAGAGCCGATATAATCTGGCGCAAGCTAAGATGCGTAGTTAATTATAAACCACAAACTGCCACCCCGCTCGAACTTAATATAAACAATACTCGTGTTTCAGAGTCAGATATGACAAACGCGTTTAATGAACATTTTGTAAAGTCTTCGACCTCTTCAGTCTCCACATCCCTTGCAAGTAACGCAATTGAATATATGCCCGTACCTTTACCAAATTCTATATTTTTATTCCCCACTGATATTACTGAAGTACAAAATATATTCATGAGTTTGAAAAACAGTAATAGTCTTGATGCCTATAATATGCAAATAAAACCAGCCAAATTTGTTCTAGATATTCTAGTGCCATATTTAAACCATATTTTCAACCTCGCATTTGAGACTGGTGAGTTCCCTGCCAAAATGCAGCTAGCCAAAGTGAGCGTTTTACATAAAGGAGGAGAGTTAGGCAATATTAATAATTTTAGACCCATTTCTATACTTCCAGTGTTTTCCAAACCGCTTGAAAAACTAATTTCTGTGAGAATTACCTCGCATCTTGAAAAATACAGTTTAATAACTGAGTCTCAATTTGGTTTCCGTCAAAATCGTTCTACCGAATTTGCTTTATTAAAACAGAAGGAATTAATATTAAAAGCACTAGACAATCGTTTATTAACAATTGGAATTTTTCTAGACTTTTCTAAAGCTTTCGACACAATAAATCATGACATACTTCTTGCAAAATTAACATGTTTTGGAATTCGAGGTAACACGTTAAAGTTATTAAAATCATATTTGCAGCATAGAACTCAATTTGTAGTTATATCTAATTTTAAGTCGCATATTCTAAATATAACCAGTGGCGTTCCCTAAGGTAGTATATTAGGCCCATTACTTTTTACTATTTATATAAATGACATTGTTAACGTAAATCGCGACCCTGACATCAAGTTTATTATCTATGCCGATGATACTAGTATTTTTTTTTCCTGGGCGAGATATTAATACACTTGTAGCCAAATGTAACAACTTGCTTGATAAAATCAATAGATGGACGACGAGCAATCTGCTTAAACTAAATTCACAAAAAAACCAAGGCCATCATATTCAGCAGTTCCAATATTCCAGTTGTGATCTCAAGCCCCGTGGTTTTAAACAACGAAGAAATTGAATTTGTAGATAAAATTAAAACTTTGGGTATCTTGTTTACTAAAACTATGTCCTGGACCGCACATGTTGATTTTATTCTATCCAAATTATCAAAAACAGTTGGATTACTCATGAAATTTAAGTCATTGTTACCTCAATCTGTAAAGCTTTTACTTTATAATTCATTGGTATATTCGCAGTTTAATTATTGTCACCTTGTGTGGGGCAATACGACAAAAGCAAACATGAACAAGCTGTTTATTTTACAAAAGAAAGCTGTGCGCGCTATCGCTAATTGTTCATATTATCACCATACCGAACATTTGTTTTCTTCGTTAAAAATTAAACCTATTCAAAATATCTATGAATATAAGCTTTTAGTCACGTATAAGAAATCATTGCTGATTACAGATAGCTTTTTTATGCGTCTATGTAGTCTTGTCCCATTCACTTCACCATATCAACTTAGACCAAAAGAAAAATGGTTTGTTGCACCATCACGCACATTGTATTTTAATCAAACATTAAATTACCAGTTAACTACTCTATTAAATTACTTATTTACCAAAGAAATTGATATCGATGGGATGACACTGACTGAGGTACGAAAATGTTTTTGATTTTCTTTTTCTTTGTATTGAAAAGTCCGGTATGTGTATAATTATATTTATATCTATTTTTCTTAGCCGTATGTGTGTAATTATATTTATATGTATTTTTCATTCGCCTGCTGTAAGAGGGGGCTCGGACCTTCGTCAAGCTGCAGTTGCAGCTTTTTGTCCATGTCCCCTGTTTCGTCTCCGAAACGAAATAAAGAGATTTATTATTATTATTATTATTAATATTATAAAAACAGTGCAAAGGGTGGGGCGCGCGAGCGTCTTGAGACGTGGTTTGCTCAGCTCGGGTTAAAACGCTCCCGCACGGCTCGTGCGCTGGCTTTGGCAGTGCTTTCCTTCCCCCAGTCCACCGTGCCCCAGTCTCAGCTGAGACGCTGTTTCTAGCAAGTCGGCCCTGCTTTGGACCGCACATTCGTTTATTCTACCGTCGAATATGGACGTGACGATAACCTCACACGCGCCAAGTTTTCAGTCAGTGAGAGTCATACCTTTTCACTCTAGCGAAGCTAAAACGGCTTGAACTAGTCGCGTCACATATTTAGAGCCCACGACCACCGCTAGCGGCTGTTTCGCGGCATGTGGTTGGACCCGAGATGCTCGCCTATTCAAACATATGTATGGCCAAATTCTCTCAATAAGCGGCTCTGTTAAAGGCGAAGCTTAAGCGCTCTCCTGTAATTTTTTTTAAATATTTAGTCTAATGTATTTTTTTGTGTAAATGATTATTTGTGTTAACTTATTCCGCTTTTCTTCGTTTTTAGTAAATCGACTTCGGCCGGCCCTCGCGACCAACCTTGGTCGCGACTGTGATCTTTTTATCTGGCCCCGTAGACAAAGAGTCCCCTGTATGTATATAAAAAAGGCCAACACAAATGGGTAGATTGAGCATTGTATCCCAGTCTGTAGAAGTATTGTTCAATCATTAAAAGCAACATAACCTTTTATAAATTATTTATATTGTTTTGAGTGTTCCGCCTTATTTAGAAGCCAATTTCTAATTGGCTTCTAATCTTGTAGGAGTACTGAGAAATAACTTATGAAACAGAGAAGGTTTTAACGTTTCGTTCAATTCCAGCACGCTGTGAAAAAAAAGCATATGTTTTTTTTCTTTTTCTCGCGTCGCGTTCTCTTCGCACCCTTCTGTTACCCAGAATACATTCCGTTAGACTTATTTGCACTGGTTTTGAATTTTAAGCCTCTAAATATGCTAAAAAAGAGAGAGTGCCGATGGTGGGTTTTGACGATTGTCATGTGTGGCGTTTTTGAACCACTCTCAATCTAAAAGTATTAAAAAAAAAAGCTTCTATATTTTTTATTGTTATATATATGCAAATCGATAAAACGAAATTTCAACTACTCTTTATTATTCGTCGATCCAATCTTTGTAAAAATTCTCAAACATGCCTGCGCGAACAACTGTGACCTAAACTGCGGATGTTTTGTTTTAGTCCACTATGTTTAGTTTTGTTTTTAAAATAACACCACGTGTAGAGTCTTTCATTGCCTTCCATATTATGGAAAATTTGTTTCTTAATCACGTAAAACTACTGAGAAATAAATTTTGAAACAGAGAAAGTTTTCACTTTTTGTTTATTTTAACACGCTGTTTAAAAAAAAAAAGTTTTTTTTTGCATTTTTCTTGCGTCGCCTTTTTCTTTACACTTTTTTCTTAGCCAGGATACATTCCGTTAGAGGTATATTCACTCAACATAGTCGAGTATGAAAAAAAATCCGCAATTGAGGTCACAGTAGTTCGCGGAGTCATGTTTGGGGATTTTTACAAAAATTGGAGCGACACATAATAAATAGTAGTTATAATGTCGTTTTACCTACTTTAATATATATCACACTAAAAAATATAGCCGCTCTCTTTTGAATACTTTCAGATAGAGAGTAATTCAAGAACGCCACACATGACAATCGTCAAAACCTCTTCGTTCTTTCCCGCTTCTTTGAGATTCTTTTTCTCAGAAACTAAACATGTCAGGACATTAAACTAAAAATGATTGTTCTTCTTGGAACATGCTTTACAAAATATAAAAGTTTGAATCAAAATAAAAAATACGACTGCCACTCGTTGCCTGAATCGAAATGAAACGCACGCACACACACACACACACACACACACACACACACACACACACACACACACACACACACACACACACACACACACACATACACACACGCACACGCACACGCACACGCGCACAAACCACACACACACACACACACACATATATATATATATATATATATATATATATATATATATATATATATATATATATATATATATATATATATATATATATATATATATATATATATGAATAAAGTAATGAAGTCGCACTTCAAAGCATTTTTGCTGTTTTAAAGCATTTAGTTAGTCGATGTTTCGGCCTGAGCCAGGCCTTCTTGAAGACTACATTTTGTTCACATATATATGTATGAAATACACTTGAGTTTCTAACGACACGGACCGGTACATGAAAGTTTAAAGACGACACAAGATTGCTATCTATTTGGCCGTAAACCACTTTGAGTAAAAATATAATGCCATGAGCAATTCCTCTCTTTGACAGGAACTGTAGTAAAAGTTCTCTAAGAATGTATTCATAATCATAATAACATTTCCTATCAAAGTATCTATCGTAAAACAAGGCG
>JABSTQ010002869.1:0-28570 GCA_013358835.2 Ixodes persulcatus
TCTACTCGCACTTCGAACGAAATCTTTTGCCGAACTGACGGCGTCCAGCGTTTCGCGTTCTCATTGGAACTCGTGCGAACAGTGTGTAAAGACAACGACAGGTAGCTTTACGTCTACCTACTAATCATTCCAATCAGAGCTCGGCATTCTGACGTCTCCTCCGCGCTCTAGTCTCCTCCTCTCCCTCAGTTCCTCGGCGTATAGGGTTAGCCTCGGGGATTTCGTGTCCATTGAATGTAGCCGCGATGACGCTACGGTGTTACGTGACTTCACAACGTCGGGTGGCGCTGGTATAGGTCACGTGACATTATGACGTCAGGCGACGCAATGACGTCATGTGACACCATCACGTGGCTGTGCGACGTAGGCACTGTGGCGACATTATACATCCCCAAAGCCCTCGAAATCTGTTTTTGAATGGCCTCCTTACTCCGCTTGCAAAAGTAACAGAGCAAAGAGGCGCTAGTATAAATGCTACACATTTAGAACGCCTTTGGAAAAGTCCAGAGGCAGCAAAAGATTTGTTGGTCTCACTATAAAAATTTTCTCTACTGCGCTCCAAAGGTATGCTCGTATAATTTAAGTTACGCTAACGGCCCGTTTGCACCGGACAATTAAGCGAAGTACGAAAACGTCTTTGCGGACGTTCCAAATAGGCCTCATTAGGAACCGATGTCTCAACCTCGCCAACCGTCGTAAAAAATAAAAAAGTGGCATGTTTGGTAGCAGGTGGAACACCTGAAGAATTTACCAGTAACCGAAAAAATAAAATTAGTCTTGTTATGACGATGACCAGTGTCTGTCGTGTGTTAACCTAGCGATCAAAACCAGGCCTCAACAGTTGCGTTCTCACATTTTTTTCACAAATATCAGCTGCTCCCGCTGCTTTGGCATCCATTGTCATATTCACGACTTTGCAGCTGTGCCGCAAAGTCGCTGTTGCTAATTATTTTGGGGCAAAGAAAAAGGTATGGCAAATTTCTAAGTAATTGTGTTGGACACGTGAAGCGTTCCAGCATCACAAGCGTTTAGAGATAGCTGCACCTCGTGACCGTACCGATCGGCAATCGGTGTCTCTAAATGTCCCGCTGAACTTGGTGAGGAAGCTGAATTGGTGTATAGGTCACGTGACATCAGTTCACGTGACGTCATTTTTTCGCTAAATTTAGCGGGGAAACTGAATTGGTGTTCAGGTCACATGACGTAAATTTTCTTGTTAAATCTAGCGGATAAACTTAATATGGCTTTACGAAATCCGGAACAACTAGCCAAGGTATGTTTCACAAAAAAAAAAAAAAAAAAGTTGAAGAAGAAAGTGTGATTGGTATGAAAAGTCAGAGAAAACAAATTTCTCCAAGTGGGATTGATTTTAAAAGGGACACTACTTGAAGAGTCTTTATGTATCTTGGCTGTCTTAATGTTTAATTTCGTTTTGATGCATGCTTACTAGATGTAATCAATTCAGATATTTGCTGCTCTATAAGCCTTGACTAAGAATGCAGACGTCAAGAAAAGCTCACTTTCACTAATGCATGCTACACAAGAAATATGCATTGATACCAAAACAAAAACTAGGTATTTAATGTTCCGCAAAATGTACAACAGCCGAAAAAAAAAATAATTTAAATAGTCTTTACAGTGAAGTGGGGAGGAAAGCATCGCATATCATATATCATGTCATATCAACTTTGCTTGCTTAAAACTGGTGTGTAAGGTGAGATAGACAATTATTGTTTTATTACAGAAAATGCGAAAAAAAAATGCAGAAGAGAAACTATGTAATTAACTAACCGCTCCCAAACGTCATTTTCGCTTTGAATATAAGCTTCTCCAGCTCACGCAAGTCACGATTTTCCCAGGGGTGTGAGATAGGATAGAACTGATTCTTTTTTTATAACCGGGACAAAAACAAACCAAAAATACGACAATCTTTAATCCTAATAAAGCATTTCTGCTGCTACCGCCAGGCCTCTGTCAGCCGTCGGATGGCCACGCTCTCTCCCACAGTGCCCTCACCGGCGTGCCTGCACATCGCGACACACTCGTACCCGCCGGGTAGGCATGTCGAGAACTTTTGTCGAACCTGATTTTTAGGTCGAACTTTCGGGGTTCGACCCTTCGACCTTTTAACCCAAGGAGGTTATAAATACTAGGAGGGGGCACGTTGCAATATATGTGAAGCCTAGTAATAAAAAGTTCAAACGATATTGTGCCCAACGTGACCGCAGATCTCTCTGGTAATTGGTGCGCGTGACATGTCACGTGGGAGATGGATGGTTGATTGTAGAAGGATTCCTTGCAGGCTTGCGCGCGCTTCGTCTGGTAGCTTTTATCAGATCGAAGGTTAGGCGTGAAGCAAGCAAGCAAGCAAGCAAGCAAGCGGTTGAGATTATTCGCAACGTTCAGCGATGGTGGTACCGCGGTGTGAGATTCGCGCTCCCTAGCTCCTGGATGATTAGCCTCATAATAAATGGGCTTGCCTACACCTTCATTGCGTGAAAAAGAAAAAATAACGTAAAGCTCTAGTACTGCTCGTATATAGCAAAATTAGAATCACTTAGGCGTCGCAGACCCAGCCTCGTACCGCGGTTCTCGATCATCAGATGACAGCCATTTGATAGGCACCAGTGCGCCCCCTATAGGTCATAAAGTTGCGAATTATGCTAAAAAAAAATGCAAAGGTGCAAGCGAGGTTGAGGCGGATCACGAGCAGAGGACACACCGCTGCTGGTACACGGGACGATCAGGGCAATCGCCGCAACGGAGAAAACGAAAGCCGGGCGTCGCCGGGACCACGGTGGACTGGACGCTAATTTCCTTTGGCTACGGGGTGGGTGCTTGCAGCGTGGTCAGCTGCCGCAATCGGACTGGGTTTTCTTCAGCGGGGGTTACCTTTCACCGGTAAGCCCTTGACGTATTACACACACATAGTTTTATGATAACAGGAAGATCAACAATTCTCTTAGATTTCCGACGGTCGCCGAACTGCGGAAACGATGGATCTCGGCCGTTGGTTGCGGCGGTGGCTGGACCCCATCGAAGTGGAGCGGTGTGTGCTCCGTGTACTTCCAATTGTCAACAAAACATCTCCCGACCGTGAGTCAAGTTGAGCTGGTTCAATTTATCACGACAGCAATAAAACGTCCCAGTGGACGACCTGCATAGCGGCCGCAACGAAAAGAAAAAGCCAGTAGCGTGATATAAGATATGAGAGCGATGAGAACACAGCTATCATTTGCAGGCAAACACGGAAATCATCGCCGTAAAAATGCGTAAGTATTGGTCCAATCTGTTGGGTCGGCATAGTTACACAATAATGTCTGTATATAATTTATTCTTGCTTTGGCTACTGCAGTAATTAGTGGCCAGAAGATAAAGGGACTACTCCCCGCAGATGCGCGGTATACTACCCAAAACACGCCAACAGACTTCGTTACAGCGCTGACGTTCCACGTTGAATACTATCGTTTTCAGGATGGTAACGGTCTGTAGAAGACAGAAGGCACAACGAAGCGCAGCAGGTGTAGAATCGGTCGGCTGAGGCGCGGACCACAGTTTCTGGCTGTGATGACTGATAAATGAAACCCACGAGCACCACACTCCTTGCCACTGTGCTCCCTGCTACCCGCAACCATCAACCACGCGACGGTCACGTGCTGGGCCGATAAGTGAGGAGGGTAACGAGGAAATTGAGAAAGAGGCGAGGCGTCACGGGAGCATAACTTGGGGAGGGTATACGCGGCTGCCGTCATGCCCCCTCTTCCCTTCTAACCTCCTTGTTTTAACCAGATTTAACCGGTTCGACTTTTTGGACAGTGTGGCCAGACCTTGATACAAGCATGTCAAGTATTGGATAATTTTTTTCATGCAAAGGGTTATTTAATTTTATGAACAGTTACATTTAAAAGAAACTAATTCTAATCACTCAAGAAGTTCATAACTTAATTTTTTGTACTGTATTAACTGAAATAATCAATCAGCGCTGCCCTTCATTCATTTTTTAGCCATCACCATCCAATCCGAAGCCAACTGGCCAGCCTGTCGCGCATGCGCATCGCAGTCGAACCTGAGTCCAACCTTTGTCGAACTTTTCACAAGAAGTTCGAAAACGTCGAACCTGGTAGAACTCGAACGTCGACCGGTTCGCGACACCGGCGACACCCCTACCACCGGGCGGCACATCTCCCATTCTAGCACAATCTAACCAAATCAAGAATGATGGATGGATAGATGAACACTGCTGAACCCTTTAAATCAGGCGGCGGCTTGCGCCGCCTAGCCAAGGTTTCTAACACTGATTAAATAAGCCACGTCCTGCGAGTTGTCGGTGACTGAAATCCACATAAATAGCCGCAGCACCATAGCGCTCGTCGACAACGCGTTACGCGGGGATGCTGTAAATATTTATTAAAAAGAAACAGAAAGTCGTCGCTTACGTTTTGGAGTCGTACGGGAGTGGGCAAAGGGCGTCGGGTGCTTCGGCGGCGCCCTTATCCGTGGTAGCCGTAGCCGCCGTGTCCGTAGGCAGGCACGTTCTTTCCGTGGGCGGAAACGTAGGGCGCAGCGGCAGGGAGGCTGGTCTTGGTGCCCGGCTCGTTCGTCTTGACCACAGCCCGGAAGCCCAGCTTGTCGGCGACGTACTCGACGCGCCGGTGCCGGCCGTCGATGTCACCGAGGTAGTAGGAGCCGTGCACCGGTCCGTACGCGGCGCCGGCCTCGTGGCGTCCGTTGACGGCGCCGTAGCCGTTGACGATGTCGTAGCCGAACCGGTAGTGTCCGTAGTCCTGTGGATGCATTAAAAAATCTGTCAAGCTGCGACCACACTACTTGTACGTCACGCAAAAGACAATCTGTAGGCACTGTCTGACTTGGGGACTTTTAGGGAAACGTTTTCGTACATCCCACACGGTACGATGGGAACTCCGGTACAAACTGCGCATGTGCGAGTCTTCTGTGGATAGCGCATGCGCAGTGCGTACTGGAAGGCCTATCGTACCGTATCGGATGTGCAAAAACGGTTCCCTAAAACTCTCTATTCTCTGCTCCGGCTTCCGGCGCCATGGGGCACATCATTTGCAATGACGCTCCGTCATTCTATTAGCAACTGCAGTTCTACGTCTGGAACTGCGTTTGCTAATAATCTCCTCAGTCACCGCGTGTCATTTAAAAAAAAAAAAAAAATTTGAAAAAAAAAAAACGAGGTGTAGGTGATTTTTAGAGTATTTTTATCCCGTGAATCTTAATATCACGTTCGTTTTCTACGAAGGTTTAACTAAACGTGAGAAAACACGAAAAACCTCCGACCAGTCGTTGCGTCATACTACGATCTTTGTGCCGCCAACCGCGTGTCGCTCGTGTGGGCAGCGCGTACAATTGCAGGATTGCCAGATATACTCCCCCGAACTGACACCAGTCGTGAGGTCTTCATCTGATCTTTTTGAAAATAGCAAAAGTGCCCGTGGATATTTCCGAAACATGAAATCGTGAGTTTATCCACGGTGTTATCATCTTCCGTGCGTAACTTTGCTTTTAGCAGTTACTATATCCATAGTGACTGACAGCTGGAGGAACCTAGAGCGTGGTGAGTCTCAGGCATTGTATTATCACACCACATTCAAAGTGTTGTACACTCATTACCCAAAGAAAAAAGTAATCGATAACAAGTACAATTACCCTCGGTTAAAAAGTATTCAATTAGATTATTCGATTACTCGAGGAAAGAAATCACTGAACATTACTTGAAAAAAGTAATTGTTGCTTTTACGATTACCTACTTTATATTTTCAAAGCCTCGTAACCTTTCTGCCGGTTAGAGCACGGGTTTTTTGTGCTTTCAAATATTGGATTACCCATTAAAAAAAGGGTATTCCCTTACACCTTTTTGTCCCATATAATGCACCCCAAAACTTCAGTTCGACGGACAGCGCACTGTAGTCGAACAGACGGCCCCAAATTTTACGAGGGGCTTGATAACGGTGTGACATAAGTCACATAACTTATTAAATAGTTAAAAGCACGTATCAAAGACAGCAGAAAGAAAACCCCGATGAAATGTTTTTGTAGTATGTTAGCTATTATAATAAGTTGTACCACACCGTTATCAAGCCCCTCGTAAAATTAGGGGCCGTCTCTTCGACTACAGTGCGCTGTGCGTCCAACAGAAGTTTGGGGTGCATTATATGGGACAAAAAAGTGTAAGGTGATACCCTTTTTTTAGAGTGTAGAATCGCCGAACTATATAAAATACTTATATATTTAATTCACTCATTTTGGTAAACCGTCCTCCTGTCGCGGTGACTTGGTCGGATAATTTCTTTCGTAGGAAACCTGTACAATCGAAGGGCGCCATTACAAAGGGGAGGAGAAATCAGAACGGTTACGAGTGATTGTAGTACCTCCAAAAGAAATTAGATTACTCTCGCGATTACTACTTCCTAATAAGTGAATTTGGATTATGGCAAAATTACTCCAAAGAGTAATCGATTACGAGTTATTTATTCGCTTGCGTTGCGTACCGTACAGGTCTGCACCACAGCCTATGAGCTTGCGGCATTGGTCGATAGAATCGCCGAAGGACCAATCGCGAAGCGAGAAGCGTCAACCCGTTAATACACGCCCTGCGTTACTTTAATTAGTGAGTTTAAGTATTGCGTATACGAGCAAACGCAAGCACTATGCGTTTGCGTTAGCGTTGCGTGCTCTACGCTGCGCATGGAACACGCAACCATGCGCAGCGTGGAACACGCTGCGCATGGTCCGAAGTCGCCATGCGCCAATCGAAGGCCGCGGTTTGGGCTCCGCGCACGCGCAGTGTCGAACACGCAACGGTAACGCAAACACATTGGGCTTGCGTTTGCTCGTATACGCAATACTAAAACTCACTATTGTCGGTGACTTCGCGCAGACCATTCTAGATTTCCAAGTTGTACCCACACTACGGAATCGCATAGGCTGGCACGTAGAGAAACGTACGCCACCTTTCTAAAAACGCTCCGGCCTCCTGCCAATACTTATCCATCACTTTGAGCTCGGAACAGAAAAAAAAAAAGAAGAAAAGAAAACAAACTTCCTTGACCCGGTTTCCGTTTCGGCCGTTTTCGGTCGCGCCACTTTCTCACGGAACTGAGCAAATACGCTCGAACGGTAAATCGCTGGTTCGCAGACGAATCTATGAGGCGTGACGGGACGTTTCTTGTGTTTCGTAAGAAACCGACAGCAGGTGATGTCCGTTGACCGAAACGGAACTGGTTTTCGTGTTCGCGGGAGCTGCCACTTCGCTTGCTCCGCCATCTTATCCCTGTGATTTTTAAGTTCTCAATTTTTTTGTGCTGTCCGTTTCTAGAAGTGTTCCCCAAGTGCCTCTGTAAACCTTTCAAAAAACAAAGAAGAAACTATTTCGTTTCTACAGCTCCATTTCGTGCTCTTGCAGTGTCATGATCTGTGCGCTCCACGCATGAAACGCTGTCTAGAGGCACTAAAATAGATACAGAAAACAAAGATTATTTAAAGCTCGTCAAACTCCTCGGTACCATTGGCCTCGAGGCAACAAACTTCCGAATTGCAGAAGGGGAGTGCAGAGGAAGGTTGCAGAGTGAACTAATTATTGGGTATATTTATATCGTAAAACCTTTAAACAAAAACCTCCAGGAAACTTTAGTGCGCTCGTTACTTAAAAAGAGTCGATGATAGTGATTTTCAGTCTCCAGCTTCAACTACAAGTGTAGTTTGTTCTGGCTTTTTATTGCAGCATAGATCAACATCGAAATTATTTTAGGAGAGCTTATAAGATTAAAACAAATATTACGAAAACATTCTACAACTGACTGAGAGTAGCGGTCCAGTTTGGCGTTTGGGAGCTTTAATGTCGTTCCATAGTTTACCTGCGTTAATTTAGAGACTTGCTTTGCAGTCAAGCTTTCTTTTCTGGTTATTCGGTACAAGGGTCAATTCTTGACTGGCAATTCGTCAGAGGTCACGGGTTTTAAGGTAACACTAAGGCAAAGCCTTAACTGCTCTATTAAGAGAATGAATGAACCAATGAGACAAAGGATTTTTTTTTTCAATGTAACCATACATTCAAACAATAGTTGACAGTATCTGATCAAATTTTCATATTGAAAACACGCATCTGGGACGGCAAATCTCGCTTCAACCGTTTATGTACCAAGATGGCGACTCCTGAAAAGAAGGTCACTGGTTGTCGCTATGGTCACACGTAAGCCCGCTAAATTCTGCTGATGAGCGACTTCCGTGTCGCCTCTTTATGCCACTGTTTGACACCATACCTCAACTATAAGGTATTCTACATTAAAATGTTTGTGTTCCAAGATTCCCGCAGACTACTTAAAGAGCGAGTCACTGCGATATGAAGCGGAAGTTATACCCATGCCACAATGTAAAGTTTAATATCAGTTCCTTTAAATGACGCTAAGTAGCTTCGTTCGAGTTACCTGCACGTCATGCAACGGTGCTGAATAGTGTAGGGCGGGGTACTTCCGGTCGTATATCAATACGCATACCGGAAGTACACTGCCCTGCACTTTTCTGCACCGATGCAGTAGGTGCAGATAAATAGAACGAAACTAATGTCACTCGATGGAACTGACATTACACTTAACCGTCTGGCAGGTATGATCTAGACGAGTGCCAAGAAATATTTCGACTTGCGAATGAAGCCCGCGATTTTACATGAAACATGACGTGAGCATGTCAAACTTCAAGCTCATTGCGGTCTATAGTCAAGTAGACCGACTGATATTTTTTATGGTGCACAAAATTTTCGGTGTTTTTCTGGGCTTTTCTTATGGATATAAAATAAAATCGATATAAAATAAGATAATTTTTATGGTGTACAAAACTTTTTTTTTAGTCTTCGCGCCGGAAGCTGACGCGATGCTGAAACACTTCAACGGGATCTCAAAACAATGCTCAGGTCGCAACGCCCACGCCTAATGCAGGAAAGCTGGATCATATTTCCGCCGTTATAAATTTTCGGCATAAGTGCGTGTGGTCCACACACACTGGAAAATTCACAGGGTCTCTTATGTTATCCCTAAGACGACTTGAAGGCGAAAGATTAAGCGCCGATGCATTAAAGACCGACACATGATTTACTTTAATTCAATTAAAACAAATTCCTCTTAATTTGCTTTGTCATTCTTCTTAATTTCATTGTCTCCGATTCCCCTGAGTGTTCACGTAAACGTTTTGGTACCTTTCGTGTCGCCGACGTGTTTTCGCTGAAGGACTTTGAAGGTCGACTGAACAAGAAGACATATAAGGCTGTCGCCTTAAATAATCGAGTCTTTCGAACATCGTACTATTCCTCCATGCAACGTCATCGCAGTCATATATGGCAACAACTCAGCAATTGGACCCAAGCGTGGTACCGCGCGTCCTTCGATTTGTTGATTGGATACGAAGCCCAGCCGAACGCTGACGCATCGCTAGTGTCCAGTCTGTGTCTTTGTTCGATCTCGCTGTAATGACGTCAAAAGTTTAGTGCAGAAGCTCATATTACTCTGGTAGTTTTGGTGGATGCGGTTTCTGAGTGCCTTGGCAAGTAACGAGCAATCGCGTAGTAAGAAGGCCGTGGACACTGCTCACTGAAATGTGGAAATGAAAGCATTGGAATACTCTAAGGCAGGCATTCTGATGTCCGGCAGTCGATTGCTCCTCATAAATTACCCCAGGTTTTTGTTTTTGAAACAAGAAGAGGAAGCGTTTCTGCTTTTATATATACAGGGTATTCCACGTAACTTGAGCCAAGGTTTAAAAATATGTTGGTGCATTTTAGGAAGACGAGATCAAACGAATAAGATTGTTCACTGTGTGCAGCCAGTCAGGCTTTTTTTTGTATTTTGCCCAATTAACTAATTAATTAAGATTAGTAATGAACTTTTGAAATACTTATTCAATTTAGAGCAAACGTTCCAATGACAAAGTTGTAGAGCGTCCTCAGTAACATTCAATTTAGTGGTTCTAATCAAATAAAAACCTCTAAGACGGTTCGTTTTTCCGGGCTTCAAAAAAATTGGCCAGATTTAGAGAAAAAAAAACGCGAATTTGTAAATCGCGCTTAGGCAACAGTGCTTTAGTCAGCATGCAGGCCTAGTTTATTCAAGCCACGGCTGAGAGCGCTGCAATACCAGGTGCTCACTTCTTTTTTTTTTTCATAATTCGCAAACTTTTTTGGAAGCCCATAAACAAAAGGTGTTAATGTTTCATGATAAAACCACTGAATTGGATGTTCCTGAGGACGCCCTACAACTTTGTCATTAAAACTTTTGCTCTAAATTGAATATCTGAAGAGTTAATTAATTTTATATTGTTAGTTGGGCAAAACACAAAACAAATAGCCTGACTTGATCCAAACAATCAATAAACTTATTCGTTTCGTTTCGTCTTCCTGAAATGCACCAAACTGTTTTTAAACCTTGGCTCAGATTACGTGGAATACCTTGTATATACCTTCCAATCGAGAAAATTTCTGAAATGAGGTTTCAATTGCCCTGTATAAGTAAGGAAAACTCACATCCTGCTTCCTGTACTGCTTGCTGGTTCCGCCGTGTCCTCCGTGATAGCCTCCGAGACCAACAGCCACCAAGGCGAAAAGAACTGCAATCTGCGAGTGGGGGAACACATCACCGGGAGCTCGGCATTTCATAGTAGCAGCCTTGATGCAATCTTCTGCTGCGAGTGTTGATTAATGATGATTATATCTCCGTTTATATTTGTACCACGGCTAACATTCTGCTTGGTGCAAAATTAAACACTTGGTCGAGTGAGCCCACCGTTGATAGTGCGCAGTCAGATTCAGCAACGCCATGTCTCTGCTCGTGCAGACAAGCCCGTGCAATTTCAAGCTTGCCAAAGCTAAATTCACCCGCAAGCTGCACGTGCTTGCAGTCATGGGGGACCAGTCGGGGCGCCATGCTTCTAATAGACTTATTCCAAAACTCAAAGTGCCTCATCCCGGCATAAGGCCACGTTAAGCATTGTGAGAATCTGTGGGAAGCAAAATGCATCCACGCTCCGCTCCCGGCCCACAGGTTCCCAAATGCAACGCGTGCTGTGACAGATTTACGGAACTAGTCTATTGTCTATTCGCAACTATCACGGCCTATAGGGGACGCTCTAGTTCCTATCCAAATGGCAGACATCTGGATGATCGTCGTAGAACAACTGAACGACGTTCGATCGGTGACGAGTAAGTAATTCTATACTCTGTTTTATACTTAGCGTGCAACGCTGTCAAAGCTACTGGCGTGAGCGCGTGGCTTCATCTATGGTTTTGTTTGCGCGAGAACGCGTGCAAATGATCAACGTGATCAAGCCCCACGCTCGCGCCAGTAGCTTTGACAGCGTTGCACGCTAAGTATGAAACAGAGTATAGTTTCGTGAAATCCGAGCGATATGAAAGCCTTACGTCATTTTTCCACGTCAGGAAGGTGTAAGCAAGCTTTTTTTTATTTTGAAGCCGATCATCCGGGAGGTACGGAGCGCGATTTTCACACCGCTGTACCACCATCGCTGAAAGTTGCGAATACTCGGCGTCAGCTATTTTGTACTACGTTGTCAAAGCTAGCCTAGCTTTCACAGTGCTCCAACTCTGTCAAAGCTAGTTACGCAAGAGCATGCAAATAAGACGCAAAGACTAAGCCACGTGCTCTCGCAGCCGCACTGTTTTACAGTAGAAGATACGTTAGCTTTGACACTGTAGCACAAAACAGTTGACGCAGAGTATATAAGTACATAACTCAAGCTTAGCCTGGTTCAAAAAGAAAGGCTGTGCCATGGGGCACCTGTTTATACTAATACACAACAACTGCAAAAATAAGAAAAGAATATATATATATATAAACGTGAAAGAAATAAGAGAAAAGACAGGTAGCTGTGTAAATCGGTTATTGTTATTTTTGTTTCGGGTTTTGTATTGTTACTCGCTTTGTAGCACACGCCCTATATGATAAAAGAGCTTCACTCAATCTTAGAAAAAGGCGTGCATGATTTAAAAGTAACACATGTAAGAAGTCTGGAGCGTTGCTCTCCCGCAAAGCGCTTGTGAAAGACAATCGCTGCGATCAATGGAGGGAGTTAGACCAATGACTGGGCTGATAATATGTTTTAAACCTAAAAAAAAATTGTCTGCGCTCTGGCATTCAACATGACGTTTTAACAAGCCCAGTGCCACTGCGCAGACTGTTTCTTGAGTGTCTACACATATTACCAGCCCCGTAGCCATTGGATCTCCCAGGTGTCCTGCGGTAGAGGAGACTCCCCGGATTTCTTAGATAGAACAAATAGAATGGAACGTGCGTGTGTGTGTGTGTGTTTCTAATTTCCGAATTTGCTTTATGTTGACCTAGTGGTAGCAAGACGTTGCCAAACTTTTCTATGAAAGAAGACGAGATTACCTTAAAGGGCCACTGACAATCCCAAGATTTATATTATTTTCTTTTGCAGCCTCATGCGTTTCAAAAGCACGTAACGAAACACAAAAAAAAGATCACTAAAAATATTTTGGAGTGCGCAAGAGCCTTTCGTAGTGTGTGTCTTCGTCCCCCAAATTGAGCTCTTCCTCGCTTCTTCTGTTTGTGACGTAATTGTGAGGGCATTTTTGTAAACATTAAGAAGTGTCGCAAGTTGCACGTCCGTAATAATTATTATTGTCATTCCTAAAATACGTTTTTTTTTTATATACGACGATTGTAAAGGCACTACAATGCTGCCTTCAAAAAATAAAAATCAGAGATCGGAAGTGTTAATGACGAAACATTGGCCGTCTCGTAGCGTTTTCTTCATATCCTCAATATAGCGGCAACCGGCGGCTGTGCTCAGGGCGTTGGGTGGCATGCGCAGGACGAGAAAATAAAAAATCTATCCGGCGAGTTTTTTTTTTTTTTTTCGGTTGCCGGATAGCATTTCGAATAACCTCTCACACAGCACCTTTGCGACATCGCCCCTCATGTCGCTAACCAAGGGTTGCTACCATAGTTTTCGTCCTTACCTTTTAAAAATCGTTTTAAACCGACTAACGGTGCCAAAAAAGAGGAACCAAAAATGACGCGTCGTCTGCACGCGAAGAAAGGTCTTGCGAAATACTTCTGCGGTTGGCCGGGTGGCCGGGTGGCACGTGCGCGTGCCCATGAACGATGAGAAAAAAAAAAGGGAAAGTTAAACGGACACTTCTTGTTTGAAGTCATCCATAAAGCCAAAGAGTGCACCATTTCGCTAACTTCGTGATACATTCGGGCGGGCGTTTCCAATCAAGCTCTCCCAAACTTGTTTTTCTCCGCAATACGCAGTTCTCAAGCTTGATATTTCTAGTGCGATTCCTATGAATCATCTTCAGTCGTTTGCAATATTAAACAAAAATATTGATGTTGGGGTTGTCAGTGGCCATTTTAAGTTTTATGGGCGGCCATCTCCCTCAGTGCAGTCGCCTTTGGAGGTCCCAATAAGCTCCGGCAATACTCTCAATGAATTTTCCATTCATGGGTGTCCGCAGAGGGGTGCAAGGGGGGGGCAAGTTCCCCCCCCCCTTGGAATTTCGAGGGGGGTGCAGGAAGGGGGGTGGGAGCTGCACCCACAGCCAGTTAAAGGGTACTCCGGTGGTTTTTTAACTACCGAAGCCCACTACATTTTCTGAATAACATGGACTTAGGTGTTAACGGCAGACTATTTTTTATCTAGAAATTGAAAATGGCAATTGAAAAAATGGCAAATCTAAACGGCAAAAAGAAAATAGAACGTCTTAAGGAAGTTTTGATTACGCCGCGAGACCGGCGAAACTTGCTTTCGACGTGTTGTGCCTTTTCTCTGCGGCACTGCGCTTCCGTAAAACTTTCCACGTGTTCTCAACGGCAAGTCTCCACGGCTTACGGAAGGTTTTAAAAAACTCCGATGAATGATGATGAACAAGTAGAAAATGTCTCTTCAGCACGCTGCCGCTAGCCTCCGCAACGCTCCAAAAACGTGATTTTTTGACATGCAAGATGGCCGGCCAGTGGCTTCACTTAAGGTGCCTCAATGTCATTCTGTTTAGGGTGATGCCACTCTTTGTAGTACCGATGCCGACAGCACGCGCTAACGGGGAAAATACAGAAAAATCGACAAAAACAAAATGTCGCCATAGCAGAGTCAGCGCCTCAAACGCGTTGCAGGGACACGCTCTTTCACGCGCTTCTGAATAAAAATAAAAATAAATGTGTGGGACGAAATGGCGAGATGCAATCACCCTAAGCACAGCGCCACATATTTATTTTTGTTCAGAAGCGCGTGAAAGAGCGTGCCCCTGCACGCGTTGTGGCTCTGATGTGCTATGGCGACATTTTGTTTTCGTCGATTCTTTGTATTTTCCCGTGAGCGCGTGCTGTCGGCATTGGTACTACAAAGGGTGGCATCACCCTAACAGAAGGACATTGAGGCACCCTAGGCACGCTAGCTTCACTCGCGGGAGCGGGAAGCGCGATCCAGCAATTGTCATAGAGATCAACGGGTGTGTAGTCCAAAATCCAGGCACGGCCGTGAAGCAGGTAGAGGTAGAGAGTAACGTGGAAACGTGCTGGAAAATATCCAACATAGCTAACATTCCCGAGGGTGGGTAGGGGGGGGGGGGGGGTATAAGCGTGCCACCCCTGGAAAAAGTTCTGCTGGCGCCCATGTTTCCATTGTTGGAATGCCTTCTGCAAGTCCTCTTTCTTTGCGCTAGTTGGAATATTTATCATCTCTTCCTGAATCTTTTTTTTTAGCCGAATCTTTGTGCTTTGAGGCTCACTTTCATCTAGGAAAGATGAAAAGTCGCAGGTATCCCTATCTGGAGACCACGCAGACGAGAACGTTGCTGTTCTGAAATGTCCGCGGGACCGTTTGATGCTGAAGTGCCCAGATGTGAGGGCTGCTGGCAAGCGAATAATTCAACGTGACATTACCCCAACCCACATGTTGTTCAAGGTGCAACTGTTTCTGGCCCGGAACAACATGGTTAGCGTCTCGCACCTTCCACATTCTCCTGATTTCGCCATTTGTGTCGTTTTCGTGTTTGCTAAATTAAGGATGAACCTCTAGAGACTGAAGATTCGTCTCCGCTGAAGAGATTCAGGAACAAAGGAGAGTTTTCTTGAACATTCCAAAGAAAGAGGACTTCCAGAAGGCATTCCAACGAGGGCAGACTTGTGAGGACCGTTGTATTACCTCCAAAGGGGATTGCGATTACCGAGATGACAACCGATAAAACATGAGGCCATCTCGTCTGTTTATGTTGAACGAGCTTGGAAACTCTTTGATATCACCTCGTATGTCATAAAGGACCTCTCGTCGCCCACTGTAGCCTCCATAATATACAGCTGTCGAGGTAAGAACGAGGCCAAGTTTCTTATTGACTGCTAAATTGACATTTTCATAGATGTTCATTTGTAATGGTGACTCAGAGGTCGGTACTGATAAACTACCACATCAGCAATGCGCAAATAAGAACAAATGTCATGATACCTCGCACCCGTGTGCGACCAATCTGTCAAACAAACTGTCTCGATGTCACAATCCACTTGTAACCCATGAAGCTCAAATCTTCCTTTCAGATTTTCTGCGGACTCGAGAACTCACCTGAGCGAACATACTTGTCAGTGTACGCTGGGACCGGATACGAATAGCCTCCAAAGGCCGAGTCGGCCGCTTTTATAGCAATCCTGGCTCCAGTCGTCCCCCCCCCCCCCCCCTTCCCTCCCTTTTACAAGGATTCTGTGAGCCGTATCTAAATTCCAGTTTTGTCAGGGGGCTGATTTGGGAGGAATGCAAGCGGGAAAGGCAGTGCCCCGCCCACTCGTCAGTCTGGACACAGTGACGTCATCGCCAACGAACAGGAAAGGAAGTGGTTCACTGCGAACAATGTCAGTGTCAGTGAGTCGGGCCGCCACTTGATGCATTTCTTCTTTTTATTCTTGGTTGCGAGAAGGGTGAGTTACTTCTTGTTACGTTGTGCGACCGGGTAGAACGATTTTACGGCGTTCGTCGGGGCTGCGTGGCCTCACGCAGGCTCGCCATGGTTGTTTTCTCTCGAAAAAGAGTTTACGCGACTATTGTGTGTTCCGAACTTTTGTCATTATTATTTGTATTATTGTTTTTTTTCGCTTAGTTTTGAATTGTACTACGCGCGAATGAGGCTACAGGACGCTTGACAAACAGGTGGAAAAAAAAAAAAACTTTTTTTAAAAAAGGAGCAAAGGTTGTGCGTGTCGGAGTTTATTTTTATTGCGCATGGATTCGCACCCTTGACGTGGCGCGTCAAGTCCCGTTGACACCGAAGCGTCTGAAATGAAGATTTTCTACGACAACCATATGCGACGTAGCGCTCGGTTGCTGTGGTGACGCGTAGTGGTATCCTGCCGTAAGCCTTTCCATCACGTCGACAAACACACTGTGTAAAACAAATAAAACAACTGGTGTGGGCACGGCGCGTGCGCAGGAACCAGAGTCTTCTTAGGCATATGCGCATGCGCAGTGCCGACGGCAGCGCCACCGCAGTGGCGTGACGTCAGAGAGTGGGTAGCGTCATTTTCAGCACTGTAGCGCCATCTAGCCGTCGTCAGGTTCCGCCGCCATGCTGAGTGGTTAGAAATGTTGGCAAAGACGTTCTTCGGGGCGCCACTCCCACGTTGGGTGTGCTGGTTGGATGCTCCAAAGTGCTGGGTATGCGACTTGGGGCGTCTTGTGTTCTTCTGTGCCGCGGAAGATGTTTTTAAACTGATTGGAAACGTTTCTTGCCCCGCATTATGGCATCCACCAGGGCGGCGATGCCGAGAAGAGCAGCACTGAACGCTCCAATGATGGAAATTGTAGGTGAGCACTGAAAATATTGTATCAGTTTACATCGATTGAATTTCCCTTCGGGTCCTTTTGTCTTTATATATTCAGTACACCGAGAATATTTGTGGCGTTTCCTGTCGTCCACAACAAAGAACTATAATATGAACACGGACGTGCGAAGTAAAAGCATTGCAGGGAACCATCAAAGGTACCTCCATCCGGCTTGGAGATACTCATACAAGTTTTATTTGTAGGTCCCGTGTCGACGAGTGTGTTTTTTGTGCAGAAGTGAAAACAGCAGAGTCGAGATGGGCCCATTGCCGAAGCGAGTCGATCAATGATTCAGCGATTCGAAATCGATGCATGAGCATTTTTCAGCTCTACAATTTGTTTCTAGCTACCTCATGTATTAATTTGAAAAATAAGAAGAACCCAGTCGCGTTTTGACGGTCAACGTAAGTTGACGACTCTATGCTATCACACAGGAGATTGCGATTAAGAAAAACCGATAGAACTAACTTTTCGACAATGTCCAGCCACACCCGGCGACGGAAATGAGCCTTCAACTAAGCGTTGTAGATTATAAAATCGAGTCAATGTTATCACTGCAAGATATCAGCTTTAAGATAGATTAAGTTACGAAAAGTTAAAATTTGAAACAGCGATTCTCACGAAAAAACTTGCACCCACATTAAGCGTACCCGACGTTCATCGACGGTACTGCAATAAATTTGGAGAGCGCTCTATTCACAAATTTTCCGAGCACACTCGAGAGGATAGAGTATGAAAAAAGTATCATCTGTTTAGAGACGCAATCGCACTGCCGACGGAGGTTTTTGTCACCTGGAAAGCGATGGAGTTTGAAGGCTTTGCAACCGCACTTGCCATGTCAGATTCCGTGCGCGATACAGATGTCCTCCGATAATATTCTGCGCTTTCGGTTGTTATTCGTGCAGAGTTAATTTTCTTTCCCACTCTCTCTCTGGTGTGGTTGAGAGAGGTTGAAGTCCTTTGTTGGGTTGCCGCCGATGTGAAGATGGCAACCACCAATTCCGCTTTGGCCAACGGAGATGTAGTGGCAGAGGGACACCCAGTTTCAGCCCGATCCGATACCTTATTCAAAAGCTATAAGTGATTTTCCAGTGAAAATTTCAATGGGAAAATGGCGGCCGACTTGGGTTTTCGAATACATGCGGCTCTATGGCACCAGAAACCGAAAACGGGCAAAAATGGGCTCTATTTTGCCATTGAAATTTTAAGAAAATCACCTATAACTTTCGAATAAGGTATCGGATCGGACTGGAAGTTTGGCATCTGGTTGTGACCTCTAGCACTACTTTTGGGTGGAAAATGAGCGTTCGGCGATGCCTAGTTTATTTTTGCAGTAAAAAAAACCCGGTAATTGTTTTTGTGACACCCTGTATATAGGCGTCGAACCATACACTTAGGAGCATCTTCAACTTTTTCCTTTATCAGTAAACAGAAGGCCCCCCATTAGTACGGCACAGATGCCATTTTTCAGATGATGATAGTGATCAAAGTGGCCCGACTGAATTTCAGAAAGGGTCTATAGACGAGTAAATTGCTTCGTAGCAAGCACAGCACAGGTTTCCACAGAAGAAGCTGAGCAGCTTTGATATTTAGAACAAAACCGTTCCTCCACGTGCCCGTGCCCCGTTATGTTCTGCTTTTTGCAATGGGTGTGATTGCTGATAATTAGAGGCACGCTCCTGGAGAAATATTTATTCGCAGTGAATTTCCTATGACGAAGGAATGAAGGAAGAAGAAAATAGGAAGACAGAGAACTTAACCTGTGTCAATTGTTCAGTTTGATCATTCTGTGGTGGGGGAGAAGGGTGCAGATATAAAAGAAAAACTTCAAGGGCAATGTAAGCAGAAGCGAAAAAGTAACCAGATTTGAACGCAAGTCAGACCAAACTCTTCGTGAATACCGAGCTTTATTAAAAAACTGATAAGCATTCAGGAGACATACCTAAAACAGCACAGAAGCACAGGAGGAAGAAAATAGAAGTCAGGAAAGAGCGCTGACTCCCACCTTTTGTATTGTGAAAGAAAGAAAAAGAGGAACTCTTTTTTTTTTAATACATAAGTTGGGACTCAGCGCTCTTTCCTGTCTTCTATTTTCTCCCTCCTGTGCTTGTCCGCTGTTTTAGGTGTGTCTTCTAAGTGCCAGCTAGCTCAACTTTCTACGTTACTAAAGCATTCAGGCCTGTTCACGATACCCGGCCAGTCACACATCTGTCTTTCAGGATCGAATACTGTGGGCGTAGGACAGGCGCCTACAACTCGCATTCCCCTAACGCAGTGATAAAACTTCGAACAATCCGTCTCGTGCACAACACGCTCGTCGTTCACCGGATTGCACGACGTCTTTTTAGCGCTCCTTGTTCCTGTTATCGGCAAAGATACTTCGGTCACTTCTCTTACATTTCCGGTTGGCGCCGTTCCCTGAGACCCAAGGCTTGTGTAACCCAGAACTGTACTTCCCGATTCGGCTCTCTCCGTAACTGTTATCGGCTCACTCCAATCTGTCGTTTGCCGTTCGATGTCTGTCGTAACTTTCTTCGGAAATATGAATGATTCGTTCCATACGGAGGCTGTTCCTGTGTCTTCCCAGTCTCCTGACTCAGACGCTGTGTCCGGGTCTGTCCAGCCGGTCGTCTGCCGGTTCACGTCTGTAGTCACTTTCGTCGGGAATTCGGTTGATGCCTCCCAAGCAGGCGAAGTTGTCGAGTCGTGCCATTCTTGTGACTGAGACGCTGTGTTTGGGTCAGTCAAGCCTGTCGTATGACGGTCCCTGTCTGCAGTCACTCTCGTCGGGAATTTGGTCGATGCCTCCCAAGCAGAAGTTGTTGAGTCATGCCAGTCTTCTGATTGAGACACTGTGTTTGGGTCATTCCAGCCTGTCGTCTCCCGGTCTACGTCTGTAGTCACTCTCGTCGGGAATTCGGATGATGCGTCCCATGCAGGCGGAGTTGTTGAGTCATGCCAGTCTTCTGACTGAGACTCTGTGTTGGGGTCAGTCCAGCCTGTCGTATGACGGTCCCTGTCTGCAGTCACTCTCGTCGGGAATTTGGTTGATGCCTCCCAAGCAGAAGTTCTTGAGTCATGCCAGTCTTCTGATTGTGACGCTGTGTTTGGGTCATTCCAGCCTGTCGTCTCCCGGTCTACGTCTGTAGTTACTCTCGTCGGGAATTCGGATGACGCATCCCGTGCAGGCGGAGTTGTTGAGTCACGCCAGTCTTCTGACTGAGACGCTGTGTTCGGGTCATTCCAGCCTGTCGTCTCCCGGTCTACGTCTGTAGTTACTCTCGTCAGGAATTCGGATGATGCATCCCGTGCAGGCGGAGTTGTTGAGTGACGCCAGTCTTCTGACTGAGACGCTGTGTTGGGGTGAGTCCAGCCTGTCGTCTGCCGGTCTACATCTGTAGTCACCCTCGTCGGAAATTCGGTTGATGCCTCCGAAGCAGGCGGAGTTGTTGAGTCATGCCAGTCTTCTGGCTGAGACGCTGTGTTTGGGTCATTCCAGCCTGTCGTCTGCCGGTCTACGTCTGCAGTCACTCTCGTCGGGAATTCGGATGATGCATCCCATGCAGGCGGAGTTGTTGAGTCATGCCAGTCTTCTGACCGAGACGCTGTGTTTGGGTCATTCCAGCCTGTCGTCTCCCGGTCTACGTTTGTAGTCACTCTCGTCGGGAATTCGGATGATGCATCCCATGCAAACGGAGTTTTTGAGTCATGCCAGTCTTCTGACCGAGACGCTGTGTTTGGGTCATTCCAGCCTGTCGTCTCCCGGTCTACGTTTGTAGTCACTCTCGTCGGGAATTCGGATGATGCATCCCATGCAAACAGAGTTTTTGAGTCATGCCAGTCTTCTGACTGAGACGCTGTGTTTGGGTCATTCCAGCCTGTCGTCTGCCGGTCCACGTCTGCAGTCACTCTCGTCGGGAATCTGGTTGATGCCTCCCAAGCAGGGGGAGTTGTTGAGTCATTCCAGTCTTCTGACTGAGACGCTCTGTTTGGGTCTTTCCAGCCTGTCGTCTGCCGGTCGACGTCTGCAGTCACTCTCGTCGGAAATCGGGTTGATGCCTCCCAAGCAGGTGGAGTTGCTGAGTCATTCCAGTCTTCTGACTGAGCCGCTGTGTTGGGGTCAGTCCAGCCTGTCGTCTGCCGGTCTACGTCTGTAGTCACCCTCGTCGGAAATTCGGTTGATGCCTCCGAAGCAGGCGGAGTTGTTGAGTCATGCCAGTCTTCTGGCTGAGACGCTGTGTTAGGGCCATTCCAGCCTGTCGTCTGCCGGTCTACGTCTGCAGTCACTCTCGTCGGGAATCTAGTTGATGCCTCCCAAGCAGGCGGAGTGGTTGAGTCATGCCAGTCTTCTGACTGAGACGCGCTGTTTGGGTCATTCCAGCCTGTCTTCTCACGGTCTACGTCTGCAGTCACTCTCGTCGGAAATTCGGTTGAGGCCTCCCAAACAGGTGGAGTTGTTGAGTCATGCCAGCCTTCTGATTGAGACGCTGTGTTTGGGTCACTCCAGCCTGTCGTCTCCCGGTCTACGTCTGTAGTCACTCTCGTCGGGAATTCGGTTGATGCCTCCGAAGCAGGCGGAGCTGTTGAGTCATGCCAGTCTTCTGACTGAGACGCTCTGTTTGGGTCATTCCAGCCTGTCTTCTCACGGTCTACGTCTGTAGTCACCCTCGTCGGAAATTCGGTTGAGGCCTCCCAAACAGGTGGAGTTGTTGAGTCATGCCAGCCTTGTGATTGAGACGCTGTGTTTGGGTCATTCCAGCCTGTCGTCTCCCGGTCTACGTCTGCAGTCACTCTCGTCGGGAATCGAGTTGATGCCTCCCAAGCAGGCGGAGTGGTTGAGTCATGCCAGTCTTCTGACTTAGACGCTCTGTTTGGGTCATTCCAGCCTGTCTTCTCACGGTCTACGTCTGCAGTCACTCTCGTCGGAAACTCGGTTGAAGCCTCCCAAACAGGCGGAGTTGTTGAGTCATGCCAGTCTTCTGACTGAGACGCTGTGTTTGGGTCATTCCAGCCTGTCGTCTGCCGGTCCACGTCTGCAGTCACTCTCGTCGGGAATCTGGTTGATGCCTCCCAAGCAGGGGGAGTTGTTGAGTCATTCCAGTCTTCTGACTGAGACGCTCTGTTTGGGTCTTTCCAGCCTGTCGTCTGCCGGTCTACGTCTGCAGTCACTCTCGTCGGAAATCGGGTTGATGCCTCCCAAGCAGGTGGAGTTGCTGAGTCATTCCAGTCTTCTGACTGAGGCGCTGTGTTGGGGTCAGTCCAGCCTGTCGTCTGCCGGTTTACGTCTGTAGTCACCCTCGTCGGCAATTCGGTTGATGCCTCCGAAGCAGGCGGAGTTGTTGAGTCATGCCAGTCTTCTGGCTGAGACGCTGTGTTTGGGTCATTCCAGCCTGTCGTCTGCCGGTCTACGTCTGCAGTCACTCTCGTCGAGAATCTAGTTGATGCCTCCCAAGCAGGCGGAGTGGTTGAGTCATGCCAGTCTTCTGACTGAGACGCTCTGTTTGGGTCATTCCAGCCTGTCTTCTCACGGTCTACGTCTGCAGTCACCCTCGTCGGAAATTCGGTTGAGGCCTCCCAAACAGGTGGAGTTGTTGAGTCATGCCAGCCTTGTGATTGAGACGCTGTGTTTGGGTCATTCCAGCCTGTCGTCTCCCGGTCTACGTCTGCAGTCACTCTCGTCGGGAATCTAGTTGATGCCTCCCAAGCAGGCGGAGTGGTTGAGTCATGCCAGTCTTCTGACTGAGACGCTCTGTTTGGGTCATTCCAGCCTGATTTCTCACGGTCTAAGTCTGCAGTCACTCTCGTCGGAAACTCGGTTGAAGCCTCCCAAACAGGCGGAGTTGTTGAGTCATGCCAGTCTTCTGACTGAGACGCTGTGTTTGGGTCATTCCAGCCTGTCGACCGCCATTCGACGTTGGTCGTCAATTTTGTTGTAATTTCCGTTGATTCCTTCCATTCAGTTATTTGTGTAGCGTTTTCCAAGTCTCTCGGCTGAGATGATGTGTCTAGGTCTTCCCAGCCTTTTGTTTGTCGCTTGAGGTTTTTAGTCGATTGATTTGGCAATGAAAAGATGTTTCCATATGTGGTGCTTGAGGTTATGATATTTTTGTTTTTAGTAACTAAGCCTACGTTGCATGCAGTTCGCGTAAAAACTACACGTGGCGTTGTGAGTAATCTTCGTTCTTCTCTGCACTGTCCAAAAAAGTCATCTCTATCCAGGCCTGAGAGGGACACTGCAGCATATCGTTTCGTTAGTGCCTTAATGACCTGCGGGAAAGAAAAACAATAAGACGTTCGTTAGAATTGAAAATATATCGCGTTATTTGACGTTCCACAGAGCTTACCTTATAGCGAATACTAATATCGTCTTCGTAGGTCATGATCTCACGTCCGCTCGTCATGAAAACACACCCATTGTGACGACTGCGCTGTTGTTGCCACTCAAGTGTCTCCATAGCACAGATCTGGAATAATAATATTGATAATGCTTTATTTTAAATTTATTTTGTCACGTTTACTGCTATATAATGATAAATAGTGATTGTTATAGATGCATTATGTAAGGTTACCAATACTGCATTGTAATGTGTTTATCTTTTGTGAAGTGGCAAAGTTTTCAGAGAATTTCTCACCTTATCAACTGGCTCTTTAGCTCCATTGAACCTTCCACCCCTACAAGTGGGTTGATAGCGTTCGGCCAATTTTTATAGTAACGGAGTGGCACTCTTACGCACGTTTACTTAGTACATACACTCATAAAAATCGCCAAAACATATTAATCATAAAATAGGCAGCACACAGTATTGGGCCAACATTGGGTTTGAAGTGGCAAAGAATGGCCCAACAATGGCCCAACAGAGCCATATGTTTTCCAATATTGGAATCACATTGGACAATATTGGACTACCAAAGCCAATGGTTTTCCAATATTGGTGATACGTTGGCATAGGCTGGTCAACATTGGACTGTCAAAGCCAATAGCTTTCCAATATTGGATATACGCCGGCATAACCTGTACAATATTGGACTGTCAAAGCCAATAGCTTTCCAATATTGGATATACGCCGGCATAAGCTGTCCAATATTGGACTGTCAAAGCCAATAGCTTTCCAATATTGGATATACGCCGGCATAAGCTGTCCAATATTGGACTGTCAAAGCCAATAGCTTTCCAATATTGGATATACGTCGGCATAAGCTGTCCAATATTGGACTGTCAAAGTAGCTTTCCAATATTGGATATACGCCGGCATAGCCTGTACAATATTGGACTGTCAGAGCCAATGGCTTTCCGATATTGAATATACGCTGGCTTAAGCTGGTTAATATTAAACTGTCAAAGCCTAGAGTTTTCCAACATTGGTGATGTCTTGGTATAAGCTGGTCAATATTCTACAGCCATAGCCAATCGCTTATCGATATTTGTGTCGCCTAGGCTATAGACCCGCGACCCTCTTTTTTGCATTGCAGAGGTAGGGAAGTGGAAAGAAGTCATTCATGCGCTCGCTCGGGGAGAGAATTTTATTTAGCCAACTTCATGCGTCGCCGGTGCTTTGTAACCGCGATCACAAATAAATCCTTAGCTGCCTATAGGACTATTGCAGTTTTTTTTCGCCGGCTGCTCTCCCTTCGCATTGCCTTACCTCGGCGTTGACAACTTGATTGCGTTTTTTAAATTTAATTATTTTTGTCTTTTTCAGTGTATTTTGTATGTATATGTATTACTGTAACGTGCGCGGATTTCGACGGTGTGTATGTGCGCGTGCCGGGTCATCTTCCTGCCGCGTTGTGCATGCGACGAACTGTGTGTGTGTGCGCGCGCGTCATCCTCGTGGCGCGTGCCACGCGCCCTGCATCGAGAAAGAAAAAAAGAGAAGGAAGGCGGAGAACAGAAAATGGAGTGTGTTCGAGCGGGCAGACCAGCGTGTGGAAGGGAACCGCCGGGCGTCCAGACCCGGGCTCTTCAAGGCTTCCACCTGGCCTGACCTCCAGCTCCCACGAAGCCTTCACCCCAGTTGAAAGCAGGTGCACGTGTTGCGGAGCACGCGTCAAGACCACAGCGGCCCAGTCCATTCCAACACGCCACCCCAGACGCCGACGCCGTGCCAACGCCGTGCCAACGCCGCCGCCGACCCACCGGCTTCAAGCTGAACCCTGGGCTTGCCGGTACGTTCTTTGTCGCCGCTCCAGCGCACAAAACCTCCCAAGACCCAGCGCCACGAAACAAGAAAGCGTTAAGGTGTTACAGCGAACTTTCCGGTTGCCCTTAGTGAGAAGCATTGAAGCAGTGTGCCGACATTGCGAGAACAATCTGTCGGACGTGCGTTCCTGTAACGATTTCCCCAAAGTCATACCATTCGTAGCTTTTTGTGTGTAAATTTAATTAGGGTGTTTTCATCTTGGCATATTGTTTTCTAATATAACGCTGTTTTTTACTTCAAACGGTCTCGTCTTTCTTAATTCACGTGCCTGATACACACGATTCTTCACAATTACGTAGCGTTAACGTCTTCTACTTCGCCCGCGCCCCTGCCATGTTTGTATTTCTTTCTGCGTGCTCTATTTTTTATATTTGATGTTTCTGTGCCTATTTTGTCATTGTCGACGCACGCGTCTACAAACATAAAGCCGCCGCTTACGCCGCAACCGAGGTGACTTCTACTCTCAGTTTTACGAGAGTCTATAGCGCTAGAAAGTCGTCTATTGGACTCGAGTGAAGTCTCGAGAGGGCTGCTTCGACTGTCAGTGCTGATCTCATCAGTGTAGGCAGAGCAACGACGTAGCAATCGTGACGTGAGAACATACTGCGCCTCGATGTGGCCGGCCGCGCTCGCGCTGCGGAAATGGGAGCGTGCAACTCTCGAGCCCCGTTAGCTCACTGAAGTTGCAAGACGTCACTTTGTCGTCGCGAATCCTCTGCCCTTCCAACGGTCGTGAAGCCGTTGCGCCCGGCGTATACCCTACGCAGCATCTTTCAAAAACCGTCCGCGCAGCATCGCAACCTTCTGTCTGCGAGCGTCAGCGATTCATCGTGTGTTGAAAGTCGGACGATCTGCTGTCCGTGGTGTCTTTTATGTGTTACTCGTTCGTGAAAAACTTTCAAGTTTAAAAACGCGAACCTAACAGTGTACAAATATTTTTAAATTTATTGATAAAAGTAGATATATATTTATTTATTTATTTGTGGACATCGTGAGCAAAAAAAGTAGCGCTAAGTTCTTTATTCTAAATATTAATGGGGGCTGTACCACGCAAAAACATAGTGTCTTAAAACTTACCCCGTTTAGAATAACTTTTGGGCTCGACAGCTTCTTTAGAAGTTCAAAAGCTGGCCTTCAAAGAGCTGTCTCGTTCAATCGGTATTGACAGCAGGGTAGACGCTATGTGTGTGTCAGGCCAATCGTGTCTCCGGTTAGGGTCACGTGACTACAGTCTCGAAGCTGGTGATAAGGCAGAGCACGGAACCTGCCAGCCCAAGGCCACGCATAACATCCACTGCACTATCAACTTTGGGTACAAGTGACAAATCGTATGGCTGTGTTCATTGTTGAGATGCCCCAGAAGATTAGCCTTTCTAAGCGCACCCCTGTTCTGGCCTGCTTCCTTTCTACTCCTTCGCTCGTTTTCTCTCTCTTATCGTTTGAATCCGCTCTCTGGGCGCGGGAAACGGCAGAAGCGTGATCACGTGGTTTGACGGAGGGCGCATTAGCAGTTGACAAACCCAGAATGCCTGCGAAGACCGGACCTAGTTACGCGTGTGATGCGGCCTGCGGGCCTGCTCTGCATTTCGCTTCTGCGGTAAATGGTATCTCGCTCGAAAAGTCTTACCCGTATCGATTTCTTCAAAGAAGCGCAAGACATTTTTGTGAACCGTTTAGTTGTTGCTTCGGCAAACGGCAGCGCGTGCTACATCGGGTTGAATCTTCACGGATCACTTCCTTCAAGTTCTTGTGTTTGTGTGGTTGGTCTGCAGTGCACGTGTCGACATCTACCTCGGATTACATTTTTCAAGTCCGGTATTTTCAACGTAAGTGCGCTGTACCCTATTTGGGGATCATTGTCTGTTCTTCTACGGGTATACTCTTCCGGATAACGTCTAGAACTATAGGGAGTGCCTATCTCCTGGCAGCCGGGAGAATAATTTTCCTGCAATCTTACCGACAGTCGCCTGCCATTATCTGCCTGAAATTATGTCACAACTGCAGGTAGAATACTGACGTCCTTATTCACCCTGCGTTTCGCGAAAACACGTTTCGTGGCCACCTTTTCGTGATTACACGTTGCGTCGACATTCACGCTTCATCGACATTCGTTGCGCGAATTTCACGCTGTAGGGGCATTTTGTCGGGCGTGTATTCCTGAGGCGCAACGTTTCCTCGACATTCGTTACACGAATTTCACGATCTAGGGGCATTTCAAAGCGCGTGTATTCCTGAGGCGCGTGCTCACTGAACCAGCCCACCCTTTCACGCCTCCTCATGGTAAGTCTGCAACAATTCTTTGCAACAGGAGAACAAAATGCTATTCTCAGTTTTTTTTTATGAAACATCGCGTGTTGATGAAGCGATCTGTCGATGAAATGTCGTTCGATGAACTGATTGCACCGCCAATGAGGGGCGACTAACGGTAGAATTTCGGGGAAAAAGTCTGCCAGCTGTCGGGAGACTGGAAACTACCCAACAATTACCCCGGTTGTTGTTTGCTTTGCAATCTTCTCAGTTGTATAACAGCTGAGTAGTACCTCTTCACATATTACAAATTGCTTAGTTTGTACTTGTCTGCAGAATACGCTGTGTGCAATAAACTTTTAGGAGATTTCAAAAATATTCCTTGTGTCTGCGTACCTTTCTTTTTGCAAACAACTTGGTGAGAGCACTTGCAAACAGCTGGGCGAGTGCAACGATGGCCAAAAGTCAGCACAAACGACGGCCAACATTGGATCGGGTCGCACTTCCAGTATTGTCCAATATTACGCCGGTCTTTGCCAATGTGGGACCACCATTTGCTGGAACCATGGTTTAGCAATGGCCCAACGATGGGCCGACATTGGCTGGAACCATGGCTGAACAGTGGCCCAATATTGGCGCCAATGACTGGGCCAACGTTGGATGGGGTAGCGCTTCCAATATTGTCCAATATTGAGGCCGGTGTTAGCCAATGTTAGGCCAATGCCGGACCAACATTGGTGTGCTGCCTGGGTTGTAATTGGCTCAAATATTGAAATCTTCACTGAGAGTGACATTAAAACAATGACACGCTAAAATCCTCATCCTGCTTGCTTGTATGGGTCGGAAACTTTTTCCGACCCATTTTTTTCGACCCAGGTTCTCAACGTACGTAAGCCCTGCAGGCAT
The DNA here is from genome assembly GCA_013358835.2 of Ixodes persulcatus. Classification (NCBI taxonomy): domain Eukaryota; kingdom Metazoa; phylum Arthropoda; class Arachnida; order Ixodida; family Ixodidae; genus Ixodes; species Ixodes persulcatus. The sequence continues at coordinate 28,212 of JABSTQ010002869.1, forward strand.
TCTCTTTATACTCTACAACACCATTTAAAATTAAATATTTTGTTATGGTAGCTTGCTGCTATCCTGAATTACCGAACTTTGGGTAATACTTCGACCTGGAGTGTAATAAACAATTACCTCTGTCAATTCTGGTCGGTTGTCAATCATGACAGATTTCCAATCAGCGTCGCGATTGATCGGTTCTAACATATTTCCGACATCGCTGAGGGTGTATTTTCTCCCGTCCATAGAAATGTCCAGCACAATTTTTCTCCTGGGTATTCCCACCTTCACGAGCAGTTCGGTAGGACCAACCTGCACAATAAAATTGATTTACGAATAGATCATGTTTGTCAATGGGAACTCCTAGCAGTGAAGAC
>JABSTQ010002870.1:0-26431 GCA_013358835.2 Ixodes persulcatus
GTCGTCCTGCGGGAACTCGTCGTCGGCACTGCTTCCACCCGCGTATGGTAAGAAGCGTTGTCCATGGCGATAACGCTTCCTGTCGGCAGTTTGTCGAGGACCCGTCGAACCACTTTCCGAAGCGAGCGCCATCCATTTCCTCGTGGTAATCGCCGGTCTTTTTGTCCACGGAACACGTCCAGGCAGCCGTCGACGAAGCCTTCATCGCTGCCGATGTGGGTGACAATAAGACGCTGGCCCTTCCCCGATGGCTGCTTGAGGCCAGTCGAGAGACAACCATGAAGGCGTCGTGAGACGAGGCCACGGTCGTGTCTACCCACACCCTTAGACAGTGTGCCCTGCCGTCACCCACGTCTCGTCCAAGTAGAAGATCTTCGACCATCTTGTCGGTGACGTGCGATCTCATGCAGTACTTCTGCTGCCAGGCGACGATGTCCTCTCGTTCAATCAGCCGCGAGTTTCGTTCCCTCTTGTCATGCTCGAATCCGATGTCGTGGAGAAGGCGACGCACAGTCCAAGCCTTCAACGAGGGAAGTTCAGTGCTCGTGCAGAATTCGGCCGTTATCTTCTTGACCGTGGGGACCTCGTTCCGTCGAAAGAACGGTGGACGCACGATCTCAGCGCGCACAACGTGAAGTCGCCGTACCTGACTTTGCGCCGCCTCTTGCCTTCACTTGCTGGGCCTTCCGAGAAGGTGTCACAACTTGTCCCTCGGTTTCTTTCGCCTGCTTCCTAATCTCGAGGACGGTGCGTACACCAACGCCAAGCAGTTTGCTGACTTTGATGCAGGACTCCTCCACAGTGAGGCCGGGCTGGCCGGGCTTGGCGGGCGGTTCGTGTCGCATCTGAACGTACGCGTTCATTATCAGCTGCCGTGCAACTCGGTTGAGGACATCGCCGCTCTTATGCTTCTTGTAGAGGCGCCTTGGCGTAGACGGCGAGGCCAGGCGAGGCTGCACCAGACTCTCTTGACGAAGCAGAATCGGAGGAATTGCATTCCGCTGTCTCCACGTTGGGATTCATAACGGAAAAGAAAAGACGACTTCGGATTTTTCAAAACGCGAATCGCAGGGGGTTTCAAAACCCGAAACGCATGGTTTTTTTAACAAACGCAGCAAATGCACAGAATGTACCTAATTTGTGTAGGAAGGTTATCAAGCTAAAACCAACAACCATATATGCATTACTTATAAAAGTTACAATTTTCGTCGCACTGTAGCCTTATTTTTACTTCAACCTTCCGGAGCGAGTAATTTGCCTCGGCTAGGTGGCGCAAGCTGTCACCCGCTACAAGGTCTGTCTGTAGTCAATATCTATCATTGAAGCAGAAGGGGCGTTTTCAGCGAACTATTTTCTCGACTGCGGAGGCGTCTGAAGCGGGCGCATCACGCTTATGGGGAGGAGCTTCTATCTACCTTCTTAACTTGTAACCGACTATACCACATCTAGACCTTTCACGTACTCTGCATTTCACAACGGGGTGAAAAAACGTCGCTCAAAAAGCGAGGACTAAGCAAACAAACACGGCAGAGCTGGTGCTGTGCTGTCCTATCGTGTTTGTGTGCTCCTTGGCCTGATCTGATTCTTTTGTGAGCGCGTTTTTTGCATCATGTTGAACGCGTACTAACTAGCCAGTTTGCAGCTTCTACTCGGGTTTGTTTTTCAGTGCAACCCTGGCTTGACGTCGGACGCACTTCTCCAAAGAATAGGAGACATTGAGCTCTACTCACGTTTCGGTGTCAATGAAAAGACGCCGTATGGCGAGTTTCCTAGTTTTTTGCCGTACATCAGTAGATACTGTCCTTTGGTACACAGGAATGGGGCACTCAGAGGTCCACTCACTGCCACCTGCGGTGTATTCTAGTCAAAATAATGAAGTTGATAAAAGTCGGAAACCGCCAAAGAAAAACAAAACTGATTTTGCCTCTTTCTTTGAAATGGAATGATATTTTCAAGTGACATAATGTACTTGGGCTTGGTCGTTCGTCGAGCTCCTTCGTACAACTCAGTAAATGATTCGCCGTACCATTGAGAGAAGTAGGCACGTTGATAAGTTTTCACTGCAGAGAACATAGGTAACTTATTCGATCTCGGGCTGTTTCCGTGGTGCGTTTCCGCGGGGGTGATTCAAGCTGAATTGACGCGGTTATGATTCCTCCCCTTCTTTAACCTGTAGAGTGAAACATGACTCCGCTGTGCCCTCGGCACCGCATCCCTGTGCTCAGTCCTGGGCAACGCCCAAGCAAAAAGGCTATTGGCCAAAACGTAGTGCCTGTCGAAGCTCTTCGGTCGTCTCGACACGTGTTGACTTGGATAGTTTGGGAGTTACTCAACGAAGAAAGCGACTTCTTGTCGGGCGGCGCATCCGCCAAGCAAAAAAGAAAGAAAAAAAAAAAACAGAACGGAAGAGCTCAGCTAAAGAGAGCCGGACGGTTTATGTGTCGCACCTATGTCGGTGTAGCCAACCAGAACTGGCGTGCAGGGAAACGTCTCTGTCATAACATCGACCTATTTCTTTCTCGCTCACTTCCTCCCAGAAGGGGCCGCTTTGCCTATTTATTGCCCCGTAATACTCCCAGAGAGCCATCAGTTGTTTGCCACTGAAGCAGCTACGAGAAGTGGAGAGACTGGGACACCTTTGGCCTCGGAGAAGAAACAAGCTGCCTGAATAGTGTAAACATCATGCTGAGTGAGATTCCCTAGTCAAGAACAGATTTCCCCAGCAGGTCTCCGTCGGTTGCGCTGGTTGGCTGGCGCTCCGCGGGCACTGCGAAGTAAGCGTACGAGCCTGTATCATTACTTAGCCCGTTTGGTTTGATGCCCTTCATGTGACGTATGTTAGAACGAATCTGCAGCAATCACGGGACCCATTTCTGCTTAACAGTCGGTGTAGGTATGTTTCGCACAGCACCAAAGAGCTGATCAAAAAACGTTTCTGTTCATATCCTGGCAAGGTCGCATCCAGCAGACAGAAGCACATCGTGTCGTCGTTGTCGCCCGCCAGCGTTTTCACGGCATTTGTTTTCATTCCCTCCTCTTAGCGCTCGAAGCGTTCGAACATTCTTACATTTCTCATTCAGTGTTCTAAACATTCGTGTTGGAACATTTATTTGATGACGAAAAGGAAATTTATTCTTGGAATTCTGAGCAACTGCGGTCCACTTGACCCGGTGACCGAGCCGACGCTATTCCTGCCGACGACGGGGACCCATTGGGCTGCACCAAAAGCGCAACTTCGCTGCGTCCACGCGCTACTTACTAGCCGCCAAGCAAAATCAAGCGCGAAAAATGCAATGGCCCGTTTATTCCTTTGCCTCATTGTTTACTTACATTTCTAGTCTAAAAACGAAGAAGAAAAAAACGGATGTAAAAGGGCCGGAGACGAAATATTGGCCAATTTTGTTCAAAGTACAGCTGATGCTGTTGATCTTTTTTTTTTTTTTTTTTTTTGTTTAGAGCCGGAGTTGAAATGGGCGGCTCGGCATATGGCGCTCGCGCCGGGCAGGTGCGGTCGCATGTCCGAACGAACGGCCGTACCCGGGGTGGTACCAGGAAAGTGTAGAACCCCCGCGCACGGGAGTTGGTGCCTATTTTGAGGCTCGGCTCCGAACAGCCTCGAGATGGCACGCCAAACAGCTGTCCCGAGCCGAGGAGGCCCACGGAGATCTCAAAATGGAAACCCAGCGCGAGGCGCAGAAGGCCGGGCGCCCGCGCGGTCGCGCTTGTGTCAAGTGACAGGAAGCGGCAGCCGAATCAGGTGAAAGAGACCTCAGAGCAGCGAGTCGACGCGATTTCGCCTCCGGACTCCGAACGCAATCCCCAAGATTAATTGGTTATCCGAGGGACGCAGACAAAATATCGATCCTCCGGGTTAGGAGATCTTGCGAGCGCGGCGTCGCACACAATGGCGGTGCCCAAAAGCGATCAAGCGGCCTGCCCTCCCCGACGCCTGGGCCCAAAGAGACAAAGAAATCCGGACCCGGGCTCCGCTTGCGCCGCCGCCGCCGCTGCTGCAGGGGCGCGCTGCCGGCCGCCTCCACGCAGAGCCTCCACGCTTCCGCGTGCTCAGCCCTCGGAGAGAAAGACACAACGAACCTGCGACGCAGCGCCGCTCCGGACTCTAGGACAACTTTCCGCGGGGTCCGTGGCGCGGCTCTTGTGCGATCAAACGACCAGGAGCAACCTTCGGGCAACCCTGAGCAGGCTATAGCATCGATTTCCGGACCATCTGTCAGCGGCGCATTGAAACGGCCGCCGCCGTGCCTTCAACCTTTCTTGCGGTTTGCGTTCACCTTCGGGGAGCACGCCGTCTTAGGAAACGCGTTAATTAACAATCGAGTGGAGCAGACTTGGTGCCGTTAGTGCACTGTAAACGAACATTTACCCAGATGGGAGGGAATAGGATGGCCTCTCGCGCAATCCCATGCGAGAGTTTTTATCAACTCCGCCCTAAGGGAGTTCAGAGTCTACTCCCGTATTGCCGGAGATTTGGGGGAGTGCAAGGGTGTAAGCACAGAATTCCCGTCACTGCTCGAGTTTTTTTAGATAGATCAATAGGAGTATTTCATTATTTCTATCAGTGTGTTTCTACATTGACCCACCGGAGTTATTGGTTCACAGCAATCTGGGAGGTTTTACGAGGACCCATGGAAGTATTCTTTTACATCCATCTAGGTGTTTCTTTGTGGACCTACGGGAGTATTTTTTCATGTCCATCCAGGTGTGTTTGTGGCGATTACTGAGAGTATTTTCTTGCTACCTTTAGGAGATTCGACAAAGTTAGGAAGGGTGAAAGGAATGGCGTAAGCAAGTAGCATCATGGAAGAAATAAATGTATTGCACATCCACGCACGATCAAACAGCATCAACTCTAACGCAAACCCAGTTGAGGGAAGGCGGGGTGCTCCGGAGCAGCACACACTGAATTAGGAACTTTCATATTTTTTGTTTCCAAGATGGGGACACTTTAAGTGCCCAACGGTATAACATACTTCTACAGATTATGCAGAACTCGCAAGGTTTTGCAGTTTACAATTGCTTCCAAAAGCCGTCTTGACTCGCTTCGAAGATGGCCGCATCTGTCCATGCAAGCGCAATGCATCTGCGTGAATACACAAACACAAAAACACACACACACACACACACACACACACATACACACACATACACACACAAACGCACACAAACAAACAATATGAATGAATAGCATTCAGTTTTGGTAGTGAAAGATGCCCTTGGGCTGCTCTACGGAGAACCACGTCAATGTAAAACGGCAGATGCATCCCCAAAGTTTAAACAGACCCCTCCTGGCAAAAGAGTGATTCTCTGAGTGAGCGAAAGCGAAGAGTAAACAAAAAGACAAAACCTAAAAGCGCACGAACACGGGAAGTCAAACCTCACGCTGTCTATCTGTTTCCATCATTTCTGTAAGATCATGCAAGATCCCGAAAGCACGGCCATAAATACCCTGCATACTTTTTCTTTGTGCAAATGTTCTTGCAGTTATCTATACATTCAACGGGTGTCAGTAATGCTCGTAACTATTCAATGCCATAAATATGTGGTACGCCAAAGTTGAAAATAGGTAAAAAAAAACAAAAAAAAAACCTGACCAGTCAGCTTTAAGCACTGTGCTTATAATAATGGAATGCAATTGAATGCTAAAAATAAGTATCGGACGATAATTTACAGAGTAAGGCAACAAATGCGTGGAACCGCGTCGAAAATCACCGTTACAACTTATTCGCCAAGGCGCGGAGGGATAAGTGGAACGAAGAGCTGAAGCTCCTAATGGCACCCACGCCACGTGATCACAGGATGGCAGGGCCCATGGGACGGCGTGTGAAGAGGTCTATAGACCCTTTCTTCAAAGGCGCCGCCATCTTGAATTGTCGTCACTTCCAGTATGGGCGAAAACATTGTTTTGCCACGCCAATAGAATGCATTTCGGAGAAAAGCGTAACCGTCACCCATTCTCGTTTTCTCTCCCCTCTATTTTTGGACTCTTTGCAGGTTGAAAGGTTTGAATATTTTTTCGTCGCCCAAACCGGATACTTGGCGGTCGGGGACGAGAGGAAGCGGAAAAGCTCTCTATACCGAAACTCTCCGAAAACGATGGACTTAGGGAAAAGAGTCAAGTATTTTGCAAAATATAGAAAATGAAAACATTTGTACTCTTCCATCAGGCAGATGTCAACACGGTAAACAGTTTTGTCCGACGTGCCAAGCATATTTTGAGATGTCGACTGCGTTGCATCGGAGATGCATTGCTTGAGGTCATGTACATTTTTTTGATGAGCACGTTTGTCCCATGCCACGGTTATCGGTGGCGTGAACCAGTTCTTCTCTGAGGCAGTGGACTCTATATCCAAGGTTATGCTCGGATGTGAACGAGCAGAACTGTAGTATACATTCGAAGCCACTAGCACAGCCAAGACAGCCCATCCCTTGTAATACTGTAACATCAGTCATTAATCCAGATGATTTGCTTTCCGCGGCGCCATGATTACGCTGCATTACTTTAACGCGTCTTACATGCGCATTGTGTTGAGGAAATTCACGCAACATATTCACGCTACTGCAGAAAGGAAAAGAACCCAAATTGATGAGGACTCTTGTGTGGCAAGAGCCCATGTTTCCTTGGGTGTAAGATAGGCTTACGGCGCAGTGCACACTAGCGTAGATGTGCTGCACAAGCCGCGTTCGCTCTGCGAAAGTATCATGTCCAGTGCCCTGAAACTCGGCGTCGTGTGGTGCTCCCAGGCATCATAGTCACTCATTTATGAGAACACCTCGAGTACCGGACTGTAGTGCTCGATAGACATTGAACAGGAAGTCGCCTATGCCCTAAAGGGCCCTTTTACGACACCATAGCATGCCGCTGCATTGAACAGCTTGAGTGCTTTACTCGGGTCCTCGTCGCTTCGTCTTCCTCCTCCTCAACAGATGGTTCCCCTTCCTACCAATCCACCGTCGGCTGCAGCAGCAGACTACTGACTCGCTGTGGACAGGGGGCACATATGCTTATCTGCCACAACATAACCGTGCTCATTTACATGCCTGGAAATCAGTTTGCTTCCTAAACAAAACAACAAAAACCATTTATGTAAACCACTCATATCAAATAAACAAGATGTAACCACAAAGTTAATACTCTCTACGGTGCTACCCCTTACAAAAGCAGGTCTCAACATTCTTTTTTTTTTCGACTTCTTACTGACTTTCCGGAATCCTACTGAATTCCTTTATAAACTCACTTTGTTTTGATAATTGTCAAAAGAAAATCGAAATAAAAGAATAAGGTATTTGTTTTTTGTAGACTTATTTATGAAAAAGTTAAAAAGAAGTTGTAATAACGTTTTTTTTTGTAGGTTATTTTCTAGAATAATTCAGAAGGAAAAAATAATGAATTTTTTGTAAACTTATTAAAAAAACAAAAAATTAAAACGTTGTAATGACGTTTTGTTGTAGGTTTTTTTCTGAGAAAAAAAAAATAAAAAGAAAACTTATTGGCATTGTTTTTTATAGTATTTCATAAAAAGTAAAAAAATAGTGTTTATTATTTTATTACAATGTTGAGGACATTTTTTTTTTTTTAGTTTGGAAGAAAGTTTTGAAGAGTGTTTTGAAAATATTCAAAGGAAAAGGCATTTTCTTGAGATTTTTCCTTGTTTACATATTTGTAAGAGCTCACAAAATGATAGTAGGTTGCTTTGAACTTGTTTTTTTTTTAATTTAGGATACTTTTTTTTCGAATCAGAGGTCAAAAGCAACTGACCTTTTTCATGCTCTTTCCTATCTCATAAAACATTCTGATAATACGTCCGACGTAACAAAAATAAAGTTAGGTCCCACGTAACATAAAAGTTGGCTGTGCCTCGTCCAGACGGACCGCTGAAACTCGTTAACCTCCCCCTCTCTTTCTCGCCCGTAAAGGCTGAAAAGAGAGAACATATTTTCGAGGAGCTGTTTTTGTGGATGTTGTTCTAGCGACTGCGCCGAATTATTCTTAGTTGTACCTTTTAGTAAGAGATGGAGTCCACGAACTTCGAAACACAGGTTTTCCCTTGACAGACTCCCGAGAAGGAGATCGGACACTTGGAACCTTAATAAGTGCTGAGGTGGTCTCCGGCCAAAGATTACCTTCAATATGTAGGCTATATAAGGATCTGAAGCAGTTTAACAAGACTGTGATTCTGGCGTAAGTGCTTCATGGTGTTTGTGTTTGTGTTCGTTTCTAATCTGTATTTGTGGGATGTGTATGTACCACGGGACACTATTTCATAACAAAATCCAAAATATAGATTAAACAAAAATTTGAGTGTTTTTGTTTACGTTAATCTGCGGTTCCGTCAAAAAGAATTCAACAAAATTTATGTGAGAAGGAATTCTAAAACAAAATTAAGTGGCCAACTTTGACTAGGAGTTAAGTAAGTTGTCAGAATAAACACTATAAAACCTAAAAAAAAAGTTTTCAAAAAATTCACTACGATTCCAGAAACTTTTCAAAAGAAATTCAAAAGAATTTAACTACATATCTTTGTAAGGGACTCCCGCTCCTGGACTGCATCTTTAGGTAGGAGACTTCTGAAGAAACTATAAAATTATTGGACTTCAATCCATGAATGTCACAAATGAGAGTGAGCGTCGAGATTATTAACAACAGCCGAAATGATCAAAGATAAATTAGAAAAATGAAAATTTCAAAGAGAGCTCTCCCTATTACTGAAGGCAGACAACCCTGCCTCCGTGCGCCAAACTTCAGTGACAGTTACACTGCCTCATGCACAACATGTTCTGGGCCTGTGTATCTGCCCGTGAAAGCTTGACGAGGTAAACATAGCTGCGAAAACTATGATACCCTGTAGCTACTTCCTGATTTCGATCACCGAAAGCACAGGCACTGCGCCCAACGCTTTATGTAGTGGCGCCCATTAAAGGCCGGTTCTCACATGCAGCGAAGCGCTGATGTAGCGCTCCTCACGTGCCGTCAGCTACTTATAGCCTGCCACGAGCAACAGTTTTGGCGGTGCGATACAAAGCTGGTGAACGCTCCGGTCAGCATGCGCTTAGCGCGAGGTTAGCGCTATGCTTGTAGCGCTCCGCTGCATGTGTGAACAGGCCTTAAAACAAGCCTTTGTGGAAGCATGCAGGCAATGCAGAATAAGAGCCGAAAGAGCGCTTAGGCCAGGCCGCATAGTTTCCAGTTGGCATATCCGAGAGAGCACTTAGCCAGCGCCGCACAGTTTGCAGAGAGGAAATGTTGCAGAACACTTACCTGCTTTGAGCACATCTTCAAAGCCTTTGTGGAAGCATGCAAGCAATGCAGAATAAGAGCCGAAAGAGCGCTTAGGCCAGGCCGCATAGTTTCCAGTTGGCATATCCGAGAGAGCACTTAGCCAGCGCCGCACAGTTTGCAGAGAGGAAATGTTGCAGAACACTTACCTGCTTTGAGCACATCTTCAAAGCCTTTGTGGAAGCATGCAAGCAATGCAGAATAAGAGCCGAAAGAGCGCTTAGGCCAGGCCGCATAGTTTCCAGTTGGCATATCCGAGAGAGCACTTAGCCAGCGCCGCACAGTTTGCAGAGAGGAAATGTTGCAGAACACTTACCTGCTTTGAGCACATCTTCAAAGCCTTTGTGGAAGCATGCAAGCAATGCAGAATAAGAGCCGAAAGAGCGCTTAGGCCAGGCCGCATAGTTTCCAGTTGGCATATCCGAGAGAGCACTTAGCCAGCGCCGCACAGTTTGCAGAGAGGAAATGTTGCAGAACACTTACCTGCTTTGAGCACATCTTCAAAGCCTTTGTGGAAGCATGCAAGCAATGCAGAATAAGAGCCGAAAGAGCGCTTAGGCCAGGCCGCATAGTTTCCAGTTGGCATATCCGAGAGAGCACTTAGCCAGCGCCGCACAGTTTGCAGAGAGGAAATGTTGCAGAACACTTACCTGCTTTGAGCACATCTTCAAAGCCTTTGTGGAAGCATGCAAGCAATGCAGAATAAGAGCCGAAAGAGCGCTTAGGCCAGGCCGCATAGTTTCCAGTTGGCATATCCGAGAGAGCACTTAGCCAGCGCCGCACAGTTTGCAGAGAGGAAATGTTGCAGAACACTTACCTGCTTTGAGCACATCTTCAAAGCCTTTGTGGAAGCATGCAAGCAATGCAGAATAAGAGCCGAAAGAGCGCTTAGGCCAGGCCGCATAGTTTCCAGTTGGCATATCCGAGAGAGCACTTAGCCAGCGCCGCACAGTTTGCAGAGAGGAAATGTTGCAGAACACTTACCTGCTTTGAGCACATCTTCAAAGCCTTTGTGGAAGCATGCAAGCAATGCAGAATAAGAGCCGAAAGAGCGCTTAGGCCAGGCCGCATAGTTTCCAGTTGGCATATCCGAGAGAGCACTTAGCCAGCGCCGCACAGTTTGCAGAGAGGAAATGTTGCAGAACACTTACCTGCTTTGAGCACATCTTCAAAGCCTTTGTGGAAGCATGCAAGCAATGCAGAATAAGAGCCGAAAGAGCGCTTAGGCCAGGCCGCATAGTTTCCAGTTGGCATATCCGAGAGAGCACTTAGCCAGCGCCGCACAGTTTGCAGAGAGGAAATGTTGCAGAACACTTACCTGCTTTGAGCACATCTTCAAAGCCTTTGTGGAAGCATGCAAGCAATGCAGAATAAGAGCCGAAAGAGCGCTTAGGCCAGGCCGCATAGTTTCCAGTTGGCATATCCGAGAGAGCACTTAGCCAGCGCCGCACAGTTTGCAGAGAGGAAATGTTGCAGAACACTTACCTGCTTTGAGCACATCTTCAAAGCCTTTGTGGAAGCATGCAAGCAATGCAGAATAAGAGCCGAAAGAGCGCTTAGGCCAGGCCGCATAGTTTCCAGTTGGCATATCCGAGAGAGCACTTAGCCAGCGCCGCACAGTTTGCAGAGAGGAAATGTTGCAGAACACTTACCTGCTTTGAGCACATCTTCAAAGCCTTTGTGGAAGCATGCAAGCAATGCAGAATAAGAGCCGAAAGAGCGCTTAGGCCAGGCCGCATAGTTTCCAGTTGGCATATCCGAGAGAGCACTTAGCCAGCGCCGCACAGTTTGCAGAGAGGAAATGTTGCAGAACACTTACCTGCTTTGAGCACATCTTCAAAGCCTTTGTGGAAGCATGCAAGCAATGCAGAATAAGAGCCGAAAGAGCGCTTAGGCCAGGCCGCATAGTTTCCAGTTGGCATATCCGAGAGAGCACTTAGCCAGCGCCGCACAGTTTGCAGAGAGGAAATGTTGCAGAACACTTACCTGCTTTGAGCACATCTTCAAAGCCTTTGTGGAAGCATGCAAGCAATGCAGAATAAGAGCCGAAAGAGCGCTTAGGCCAGGCCGCATAGTTTCCAGTTGGCATATCCGAGAGAGCACTTAGCCAGCGCCGCACAGTTTGCAGAGAGGAAATGTTGCAGAACACTTACCTGCTTTGAGCACATCTTCAAAGCCTTTGTGGAAGCATGCAAGCAATGCAGAATAAGAGCCGAAAGAGCGCTTAGGCCAGGCCGCATAGTTTCCAGTTGGCATATCCGAGAGAGCACTTAGCCAGCGCCGCACAGTTTGCAGAGAGGAAATGTTGCAGAACACTTACCTGCTTTGAGCACATCTTCAAAGCCTTTGTGGAAGCATGCAAGCAATGCAGAATAAGAGCCGAAAGAGCGCTTAGGCCAGGCCGCATAGTTTCCAGTTGGCATATCCGAGAGAGCACTTAGCCAGCGCCGCACAGTTTGCAGAGAGGAAATGTTGCAGAACACTTACCTGCTTTGAGCACATCTTCAAAGCCTTTGTGGAAGCATGCAAGCAATGCAGAATAAGAGCCGAAAGAGCGCTTAGGCCAGGCCGCATAGTTTCCAGTTGGCATATCCGAGAGAGCACTTAGCCAGCGCCGCACAGTTTGCAGAGAGGAAATGTTGCAGAACACTTACCTGCTTTGAGCACATCTTCAAAGCCTTTGTGGAAGCATGCAAGCAATGCAGAATAAGAGCCGAAAGAGCGCTTAGGCCAGGCCGCATAGTTTCCAGTTGGCATATCCGAGAGAGCACTTAGCCAGCGCCGCACAGTTTGCAGAGAGGAAATGTTGCAGAACACTTACCTGCTTTAGCACCTCTTCAAAGCCTTTGTGGAAGCATGCAAGCAATGCAGAGTAAGAGCCGAAAGAGCGCTTAGGCCAGGCCGCATAGTTTCCAGTTGGCATATCCGAGAGAGCACTTAGCCAGCGCCGCACAGTTTGCAGAGAGGAAATGTTGCAGAACACTTACCTGCTTTGAGCACATCTTCAAAGCCTTTGTGGAAGCATGCAAGCAATGCAGAATAAGAGCCGAAAGAGCGCTTAGGCCAGGCCGCATAGTTTCCAGTTGGCATATCCGAGAGAGCACTTAGCCAGCGCCGCACAGTTTGCAGAGAGGAAATGTTGCAGAACACTTACCTGCTTTGAGCACATCTTCAAAGCCATTGTGGAAGCATGCAAGCAATGCAGAATAACAGCCGAAAGAGCGCTTAGGCCAGGCCGCATAGTTTCCAGTTGGCATATCCGAGAGAGCACTTAGCCAGCGCCGCACAGTTTGCAGAGAGGAAATGTTGCAGAACACTTACCTGCTTTGAGCACATCTTCAAAGCCATTGTGGAAGCATGCAAGCAATGCAGAATAACAGCCGAAAGAGCGCTTAGGCCAGGCCGCATAGTTTCCAGTTGGCATATCCGAGAGAGCACTTAGCCAGCGCCGCACAGTTTGCAGAGAGGAAATGTTGCAGAACACTTACCTGCTTTGAGCACATCTTCAAATTGGAGTCCTTTCCCTTCTGCATAGGAAGTTCCAATCGCTTTTTTTTCGTTAGTAGAATCCCGTGGCTGGATCCTCTGAGGATTTTAAACTTTCCTGTTGAGGCTTGCGGGCGCAACAGCGGACTCGGGCACTCACTCGAATACCTCTTTATGCGTGTTGAATCCAGATAAGCATTTCTTTCTGGTCTTCGCTGAATCGCAGTTCAAGCTTCTCCGGTGTTTTCATAATGAAGGAGACGTTGAAGCTCACATGACGCCATATGTGTCCAGAAGTGAGGGACGCCTACGATCGAAACAAAGAGAAACAAGCGCCTTGAGCCATCGATCAAATAAGCTAACGTTGCCAGACGGAAAAGCGCATATGTCTCGAAAGCGCGTACAACGTTAGTTTCGAAACCTGAGCATCTGCATGTTTCACGTATAGCGTTTCGTAAAGACATCATATGAAGAAAAATTAAAAAAGCAAATTCTTTTTGAAGTGAGAAACACTTTTTATGCGAAAACTTGCAGCCTAATCTCGCTCCCAGGCGGAGAGCACCGCGACCGCTCGCGACTTGAACGGTACTTGACGAAGGAAGTTCGAGGGAGTGTCTATGAATCGTAAAAGTCAGCTTGGGCGCTTTCAAGTAAAACTTGGTGTTGAGGCGGACTTGAGCAAGTCCAAGTTGGACTTGAGATGAAGCGACATCTATGAATTCGGGGGTTAGTCTAGAACCCAGTCGTGTGTCTTGGTGGCTGCAGATATCTGACGAAAGGTACACGCTGTCGTTGTGCGGATCTCGGCCTTTCCTGTTGGCTGGAATGTTGATACCCGCTCGCACATCTTTTCACCGCGGCACGTTTCTTTGGCGTTGGAAAGCCGGTGAAACAGGACGGTTGAATCCCATGCGGGCTGCAGCACTCTATTGTCACTAGTGCTGTTTGCATCCAGAAACGGCTGTTCATGAGCCGTGATCACGAGCAGTTCCACCTGCCAAGCAGGAGACGCCGGGTGAGCCTCGCTAGAGCGCTTAGCGTTCCCGCCGCAAGAGGGCGAGCAAGGCGCTGGAAACGCCACCCAACCAATGTGCCGCAAGGAGACGCATTTTGCGAACCTTCCGGTCTAATGAGAATAAAGTTTAGTGCCCAATGAGAGGACAATCAATAGCCAATTTCCTCGCAATGTCCAGAAAGAAATATTTCATCATATATAATTCTCCAGGATGCTCAGCTAAAGGATACGTTAGAGAGAAATCCGTTGGAGAATTTTGAATAGTCCTGCAAGAAGACGACCCTAGGACTGCGTAAGGCCCTTGCGAAATGTCTAACTTGGGTTGTTTGCGTAGCACTTGGATATCCTACAGCAACAGTGGCATAAAGAAGCTCGGAAACCTTGCCGAAACCGTGCGACCGGAAGTCTTTTGGGGTGGCAAGACACTGCCTGGAAACACCCAAAAGGGTCTAGACTCAGCTACTTGGTCCAACGACTTGCTGTCAAACAAGCAAACGTATGAAAAGAGAGAGTTGGTGACGCATCTTGATGAGCGTTGGTGACGCATCTTGGAAGGCGTTCTCTCTCTCCAAAGAGAGTGCTGGCGGCGGTCAAACCCAGCGAAAGGGAAAAGCGCCGCGATGTGAGCCTCTACGGTTGCCGAGAGGAGTGCATTCAAGGCCGCCCGGCTTGCCCCTCTCGAGTCGCGCCGACGTTCGTCCGACGCGCGCGCATCAACGAGCGCGCGGTCCGGCGACGAGCGGGCCATAACGTGGGCGTCGTCGGGGGTGCAGACGATGTCTTCAAGATTGAACGTCTACTTATCGACCGCTTTTTCCGCTTCCGCTTTGTTCCAGCAATGGAGCGGTCGCTGGGACGCTCGAATCGAGTAATGAGCCGATTACACTGGACGGAAACACAAGCCCTCCTCGCAGCAGCACGTCTAAAGTCCCATTCACATAGTTGCGTTTGACTACTTCGACGCGGCTCGTTTTTTAAGCTCTTGTTCGGGCTTACGACCGGCTGCGCTTCTGCGGAGCCGGTCGTTAACCTTCGCAAAATGACAAAATAATAATAAAAAAAAAGGTTTTAAGCCCCTTCGGTTTTAAGTAATCGCAAGTGTGTGAACGGGCCCTAAAGGCCTACGACCAGACACGAGATTCTGCAAGGCCGAAGATCCTCCTCACCCCCACTGGGGGAGGAGGAAACAGGCAACGGTGGACAGGGTAGAAGCGGGGAGATGAAAAAGGGGGAAAAGTAGAAAGCGCGAACTGGTCGCTAACAATAACCGGCCTCACACTTCAGCATTAAACATCCGGCTACGCGAGGAAGCGTGCCAGTAAGCAATCCGAATTGTTTGCACATTTGCCTCGAAATGTCTGCTTTTGTTCCTCTGATGAGCAGTGTGGACTGTTGGCACGTACCTCATACCTCGTCGCTCGCATGGGCACATTGATGTGGACAGCAATGATCGGTTCCACACACAATCGACGTGAGTAAAAAAGAAGGCTTAAGCCTTGTTTAGAAGCGTCACGCAACTCCCTTCATTAAACCGCAAATTACAAATAAAACAAAAACAAAATGGGCTGAAATCGCCGCCACGCTGATTCTCGAAGACATACGACAGCATTTCGCGCCCTGGTTATACATAATACAATTTCTGGTGAATGCAGCCTTCCTGCACTTTTTCGCGGAGTGAACATTCCCCAAACCCGTCCTCTTTTTGGTGCGAGCAGATCAGGCCACTTCGCGTGTGTTTAAAGGACGTGCACGCGATGCGCGAAAAGAAACGACAGAGCCATTTCGTTGCTGTGCACAATGCACATCCATGTTGTAAATGGAGGGGCGACGACACGCCCCCTTCGCTGAGTTGCGCATGCGAGTCGCGCGAACCGCCGCAGAGCTCAGCCGCTCGTTCTCGAGCGATGAGCGACGATTCTGGAAAGGCGGCAGCCGGAGCGGCGTCTCTATCGCTGTTACAACCAGACAGGAGCGCGTTGAAGCGTGCAAACGAGCGAGCCAGCAGATAAGATGTTGCTGCAGAAAGCATTATTGTTGCTTGTCTAGGAATGGTGATAGCATTCGTATAGGACAACCTCAAGGACCAAGTCAAAGATGACGTCGAGAAGGACGTCCTAGAGGACGGCATCAAAGACTACGTCTAGGATGATCTTTAGGACGACGTCAAGGTCGTTAGGTCCTTCTCAGAGGGTGCGAATGTGAACCAGTGTGAGAATGTAAGCAGAAATGGTATACTGCGCATACCTAGTCCGCATCAGAAGGCCACAAGAAATCCTGGGTAGCTAAAGAAGGCTAGCGCATTCAAAGGACGCCCGTGCGCACTGCGCGGTTCTCGGTAGGCAAGCGCCGTCAGGGAGCGATGCATACTGCTCAGCGCTCCGGCCTGCTCTGTGTGACGTCATTTCCGTGACACTTTGCAGCCCCCTCCAAGCGTGGAGAAAGACGCAGCTCCACGTCCAAACGTCCCATGTGGTTGTGCTTTAAGGCCGACCGCAGTGACACCACGATCCAATGGAGTCCATCCCAGACAGCACGCCGACGTTGGGCCAGCGTCGGGGGATTATTCTTCTCAATGTTGGCCCAATTTTATGTTTTGCACCACGGCCCAGTATTGGGCCAATATCGGTTGACGATCGTTCTAAAATGGGCCAGAATCGGCGATATCATTCGAGTTCTGGGCAGAGATGGGCGAATATCAGTTAACATGGCCGCGGCCGCTGCGGTGTCAGCGGACTTGGGCAAAGCCAACGTTACTAGAACCGATCAGTTGGACACTGCCATAGAGCCTGCTCTGAAAAAGTGGCACCGATCCGTACTCGAGAACCGCGCTAATATCGATCGCAACGCCGCCATTTCTCCAACACCGGCCACTCGAGGAACGGCACGTGACTTCTATTTTGCTTTAAGCGGCCATTTTGGCTCCGAAACAGATACGGCGGAAGAAGCTTCAAGGGGGCCACCCCCGACTCCCAAGCGGACGCGCCGCGAACTACTGCCGAAGTTAGGATTAGGGGTGTCGCGAACTTTTGTCGAACCGGATTTTTAGGTCGTATAACCTGGCTTAAACTGACTTAGATAATTCTTCGCATACACTCCTAAACTGTGCACATTCTGAGATATCAACCACACTTTCAGGGAGTTCATTGCATTCATGGATAGCCAAGATCAAGGGCGATTCTGAAAAATGCTTAGTGCGACATAAGGGTAGCCTGATTTTATGACGGTGATCATGCCGAGGAAAAATCCAATGGGGCGGAAGTAAAAGGTGACATTTAAGGCCAGCGTTGTAATAATACACGCGATGAAGAAAAGTTACTCGTGATACTTTGCGTCTATTACATAGAGGAACAAGGTCAGCTTTTGTTTTTAGTGCTGTCACACTCGACGTAAAGGAATAATCTCTAAAAATAATACGTACGGCTCTATTCTGAACATACTCTATTTTTTTAATTAAATAATCTTGCCATGGGTTCCAAATAATGCTCGCATATTCTAGTTTTGTAAGAATAAAAGATTTGTAAGCTAACAATCGAACGTCACTTGGTGCTAAGAACAAGTTCCTCCTAAGGTACCCTAGAGATCGATTCGCTTGGCTCACAATATGATCAATATGCATTTTCCAGTCGAGATTATCCGTTAGAAATACACCGAGGTATTTGTAATGAGTTACCTTTTCAAGAATTTCACCATTAACTTTATAATCAAATGCAGACTTTGACTTAATTGTAGCAAAAGTAAGAAGTTTGCTCTTTGTAATATTGATATTCATTTGCCATTTAACGCACCATAACGATAGCGAATCAAGGTCACGCTGGAGGGCCAAGCTATCTTCTTTCGAGACAATGCGCCTATATATTACGCAGTCGTCATCGTATAGCCGCATTTTTGGACAAATTAAGTTAGGTAGATCATTAATGTAAATTAAAAAGAGAAGAGGGCCGAGGACGGAGCCTTGCGGGACAACGGATTTTACTGAGATACTTGGAGATGAGTCGTTATGGATCGAGACTGATTGAGTTCTTTCTGAAAGGAATTCTTTGACCCAGTTTACAAGAGTCTGATGCATATTAAGTGATTCAAGTTTACTTAGCAAACGCTGGTGCGGACCCGATCAAACGCTTTTGAACAATCGATAAAGATAGCGTCGGTTTGCGTTCGTGAATGAATGTTGTCATAAATATTAGTGATAAATTCAAATAACTGAGTTTCACACGACTTCTCTTTACGGAAGCCGTGTTGGTTAGGAAAAAAGAAATTAATTTCTGTAAGGTAATTCACAATATGGCTGTAGATTACATGTTCCAGAAGTTTACAGGGTATGCTAGTTAGGGAAATGGGACAGTAGTTATTGGCGGACCTAGCATCACCAGAGTTAAAAATATGGGTAACTTTTGCATGTTTCCACTCCTTAGGTAAGTGTCCTTGGTCCAGACTTTGTTAAAATAAAAGTTGCAGAAGAATACTTGAGCCCGTCAGCGCGAGTTTGAGCAGTTTAGACGTAATTCCGTCACTACCCGGGCTAATTGAATTGGAAAGGTTGAGGATAAGCTGCCTTATCCCATCAGAATCAACGGAGATACGATCAAGGAAAGAATTATTATAAATGTTATCACAGGTAGGTAAAACAAAGTACTCATCAGTGAACCCCCCCCCACACACACACACAAACACAAACACACACACAAGGAATTGATTAAAAGTAATCGCACTATGTCGATCGGACAACGTATCCCCATGGATGTCAGAAGGACCGCTCGGGGCATTTTGACTTTTCGGAGGGCTGATGATTTTCCAAAATGTTTTAGAATTTGAACTTAGTAGTTGTCTGAGAGTGCCACCAAAGAATCGTTGTTTGGCATCTTCAACTGCCTGCTTACAGAGTTTAGAATGGTTTAAATATTTGTCCCAAGAGGTCGTACTGTTATGCTTCTTTGCACTTGAAAAAGTTGTTTTTTGGTGTTAAGGAGGCCTTTTAGATACCTCGAGAACCATGGCTTTTGTGTATTGGATGGTATTTTGATTTTAGGCACAAATAGATACATAAGCTCTAAAAGCTTGTCCTTAATTAGAGTCCAGTTATCTTTTACTGACCTGAGACTGAAAGAACCCTGAAAATCGATAAGGAATGGCTCGAGTGCCGAAGCAATCTCCGACAGGTTTGCCCTGGCATAATCAAAAATGACTTTATGTTCGCAACGCTTTTCGTGAACAGCAATGTAAGCGTCGATCACCACCATTCGGTGATCACTGATAGCGTCAACAGCATTTGCAGATAGAATTAACTCCGGAATAGACGTAAAAAATAAATCAAGAATCACATTTTCGCGCGTAGGCACCAACACAACCTGGTCAAGAGAACAAGATTGACAAATATCAATGAAGTCTCTACACTGCGAAGTACTTCTGCAACTACTCTCAGGCACACAATCAATCCAGTCAATCCCGGGATAGTTGAAATCCCCACCAAGAAATACAGGACACTGCGGGTAACGCAGTGTAACAAAATTCAAAGTTTTATACAATTCCTGGAGTTGGACTTGCAAGCTGTGTTTCCTGGAGAAACACAGCTTGCGAGTCTGGAGGCCATAACAAACTCCAACTAAAATATGAGAAAATGCACACTTAGCTCGGACAAAGCATATTTCAATATCGGTAGCTAGGTCCACAACTACTGTGGAGAAACACTTTTGGATTGCAACAATTACACCATCTCTCCTAGACAATGAACGATCTTTTCTATGGATGGTAAAATCACTGAATTAAAAGGTCTTCATTAGGTATACTACTAGAGAGCCGTGTTTCGCTTTTTGAAATGACGTGGGGACGGCATACCTCAATAGTGCTACTCAACTCATCTTGTTTTGACAACAAACTTCTAAAATTAGCAACAAGGAAAGTTAACTGATTGACCTCACTCTCTGTGGTGGACCGTCATTCTCGTTCTTGAGAGATTGGAAGCTCAGGGTTGGAGGGAGTGTTTTGCAATTCAACAACTTGGTTCAAAGTGGAGTCATAAAAAAACACTTTGTCGTCGATGAACAGTTTGTCGAATCCAAATCGAACTTTTTTGTGCGCATCACGATGCGGTTTTCTAAATTCTCTGAGTTTCCTACGAACCTCCTAAATATGTGGCGAGAAATCTTCGTCAATTATACTTTTAAGGATGGAACATTCCTTAAGGCCGGGGCCTTGCTAAGCACTTCTTGTTTTTTCTTAAAACTTTGGAACTTAACAGCAATCATACGGTAAAACCTCTCACGTTTCTTACCTATACGATGTGCCCTTTCAATTTCACCCGGGTCAATGTTTAGGTAAGTTTTAACAAAGTCTATCACTATCTGTTCAGTACCATTCCAAGTTTCACCGTGTTCCTCCGGAATTCCTTTGAAGATAAGATTATTTCGCCGAGAGCGATTATCCAGAGCATCAACGTGCCGCGCTACCGTGTCAACATTATCACAGGTTAGAGATAATTTCCGTAAATTGCTTTCCAGTGAGCTTATATCCTCTTTCATTGAAATCACATCCTCTTGGCAGCTCGATTGAGCGTCCACTTTTTTTTCAAGTTCCGTCACCCTTCCTCTTAGGCTCGAAATGCCGGCCTGAATAGCATTTAATTTGTCCGTATTTGTTTCCTGATATCTTTCGGTATTCTGCAGAAGCCTGTCTAGGGTGGACTGGAGCTTTTCGAGCTGTGTGGGATCGGTGTTAGGTCCAGGATTAGTCTAGACATCACCCGCAAGAATCAGTAGAGCGCACACGCACACTGAGGCGAATACCAGGCGGAACTTTGGCAGAGACAAGTTCAGAGTGGGTAACAACAATCGATGACGTCCTTTAGCGGAGCGAGATCGAAAAAAAAAACGTCCGATGCGAGCACGATAGGCAGCAAGGCAGATGTCTACACTGACAAAGTAGACGTACACGATACACTCGCGCTGGGATTTGCGGCCAGGGTAACACAGCTAAGTGAAAACGGTGCAGTGTTCTTACCTGCGAGACGAAACAGACGAGCGATAAGCTTTTCAGCCAAGAAGGCCGCAAATCCCAACGGAGTGCAGCTCAACCGCCCGTTTTATAGCGCCGACCAAAGTGAGTGTCGCCGGCGTGTAGCAGATTTCACGACGCAAGATAACGAAGTGCGAACTTGAGCGCCGGTGAAGCGATGGATGAACCATGCAGGAGCGATAGCCGTCGTGCGCTGCTTTGCTGATCAAATCAGGTGGACGGAAAGCTGCGAGACGAAACAGACGAGCGATAAGCTTTTCAGCCAAGAAGGCCGCAAATCCCAACGGAGTGCAGCTCAACCGCCCGTTTTATAGCGCCGACCAAAGTGAGTGTCGCCGGCGTGTAGCAGATTTCACGACGCAAGATGACGAAGTGCGAACTTGAGCGCCGGTGAAGCGATGGATGAACCATGCAGGAGTGATAGCCGTCGTGCGCTGCTTTGCTGATCAAATCAGGTGGACGGAAAGCTGCGAGACGAAACAGACGAGCGATAAGCTTTTCAGCCAAGAAGGCCGCAAATCCCAACGGAGTGCAGCTCAACCGCCCGTTTTATAGCGCCGACCAAAGTGAGTGTCGCCGGCGTGTAGCAGATTTCACGACGCAAGATGACGAAGTGCGAACTTGAGCGCCGGTGAAGCGATGGATGAACCATGCAGGAGTGATAGCCGTCGTGCGCTGCTTTGCTGATCAAATCAGGTGGACGGAAAGCTGCGAGACGAAACAGACGAGCGATAAGCTTTTCAGCCAAGAAGGCCGCAAATCCCAACGGAGTGCAGCTCAACCGCCCATTTTATAGCGCCGACCAAAGTGAGTGTCGCCGGCGTGTAGCAGATTTCACGACGCAAGATGACGAAGTGCGAACTTGAGCGCCGGTGAAGCGATGGATGAACCATGCAGGAGTGATAGCCGTCGTGCGCTGCTTTGCTGATCAAATCAGGTGGACGGAAAGCTGCGAGACGAAACAGACGAGCGATAAGCTTTTCAGCCAAGAAGGCCGCAAATCCCAACGGAGTGCAGCTCAACCACCCGTTTTATAGCGCCGACCAAAGTGAGTGTCGCCGGCGTGTAGCAGATTTCACGACGCAAGATGACGAAGTGCGAACTTGAGCGCCGGTGAAGCGATGGATGAACCATGCAGGAGCGATAGCCGTCGTGCGCTGCTTTGCTGATCAAATCAGGTGGACGGAAAGCTGCGAGACGAAACAGACGAGCGATAAGCTTTTCAGCCAAGAAGGCCGCAAATCCCAACGGAGTGCAGCTCAACCACCCGTTTTATAGCGCCGACCAAAGTGAGTGCCGCCGGCGTGTAGCAGATTTCACGACGCAAGATGACGAAGTGCGAACTTGAGCGCCGGTGAAGCGATGGATGAACCATGCAGGAGTGATAGCCGTCGTGCGCTGCTTTGCTGATCAAATCAGGTGGACGGAAAGCTGCGAGACGAAACAGACGAGCGATAAGCTTTTCAGCCAAGAAGGCCGCAAATCCCAACGGAGTGCAGCTCAACCGCCCGTTTTATAGCGCCGACCAAAGTGAGTGTCGCCGGCGTGTAGCAGATTTCACGACGCAAGATGACGAAGTGCGAACTTGAGCGCCGGTGAAGCGATGGATGAACCATGCAGGAGCTGATAGCCGTCGTGCGCTGCTTTGCTGATCAAATCAGGTGGACGGAAAGCTGCGAGACGAAACAGACGAGCGATAAGCTTTTCAGCCAAGAAGGCCGCAAATCCCAACGGAGTGCAGCTCAACCGCCCGTTTTATAGCGCCGACCAAAGTGAGTGTCGCCGGCGTGTAGCAGATTTCACGACGCAAGATGACGAAGTGCGAACTTGAGCGCCGGTGAAGCGATGGATGAACCATGCAGGAGTGATAGCCGTCGTGCGCTGCTTTGCTGATCAAATCAGGTGGACGGAAAGCTGCGAGACGAAACAGACGAGCGATAAGCTTTTCAGCCAAGAAGGCCGCAAATCCCAACGGAGTGCAGCTCAACCGCCCGTTTTATAGCGCCGACCAAAGTGAGTGTCGCCGGCGTGTAGCAGATTTCACGACGCAAGATGACGAAGTGCGAACTTGAGCGCCGGTGAAGCGATGGATGAACCATGCAGGAGTGATAGCCGTCGTGCGCTGCTTTGCTGATCAAATCAGGTGGACGGAAAGCTGCGAGACGAAACAGACGAGCGATAAGCTTTTCAGCCAAGAAGGCCGCAAATCCCAACGGAGTGCAGCTCAACCGCCCGTTTTATAGCGCCGACCAAAGTGAGTGTCGCCGGCGTGTAGCAGATTTCACGACGCAAGATGACGAAGTGCGAACTTGAGCGCCGGTGAAGCGATGGATGAACCATGCAGGAGCGATAGCCGTCGTGCGCTGCTTTGCTGATCAAATCAGGTGGACGGAAAGCTGCGAGACGAAACAGACGAGCGATAAGCTTTTCAGCCAAGAAGGCCGCAAATCCCAACGGAGTGCAGCTCAACCGCCCGTTTTATAGCGCCGACCAAAGTGAGTGTCGCCGGCGTGTAGCAGATTTCACGACGCAAGATGACCGAAGTGCGAACTTGAGCGCCGGTGAAGCGATGGATGAACCATGCAGGAGTGATAGCCGTCGTGCGCTGCTTTGCTGATCAAATCAGGTGGACGGAAAGCTGCGAGACGAAACAGACGAGCGATAAGCTTTTCAGCCAAGAAGGCCGCAAATCCCAACGGAGTGCAGCTCAACCGCCCGTTTTATAGCGCCGACCAAAAGTGAGTGTCGCCGGCGTGTAGCAGATTTCACGACGCAAGATGACGAAGTGCGAACTTGAGCGCGGTGAAGCGAGGATGAACCATGCAGGAGCTGATAGCCGTCGTTCGGGCGTGCTTTGCTATCAAAATCAGAGTGGACGGAAAAGCTGCGAGACGAAAACAGCGAGCGATAGCTTTTCAGCCAAGAAGGCCGCAAATCCCCATCATACGCTTTCTAGAAAAAACGCCTTTTGATAGAAGATACATAGCAGAAAAAAACACTCAGTGTGCACACTATACATAGCGTCCAAAATAATCGTTCTGACATCAAACATAAGTCTATCATATAAAGTAACAACTGATAAAATTGGCACATTGAAGCGAAGCCGGCAATGAACCTATCTTCCTTCGTTGCACTGAGACACGGAGTTCTTCCACCGTACTGACTTCCACGCCGCTCATCTTTGTGAGTCGATCGATTTGGTCAAGAAGTACTCGAAAAACGCGCGTGTCGATGTCTTCCTCTGGAAGCACGGGACCAGGCACATGGCCAGGATTTTGATTCGGCGGGGCCCGCCCATGACAAAATGCTGTATGGGGAGGAGTGGGGAGAGGAGGCCCAGCAAAATGTAAGATTTGGGTGGGTGGGGGGGGGGGGGGAGAGGGCGGGTCCCATGCCCTCCCCCGCTCCCCCTGGCTACGTGCCTGCACGGGACAGATGGAAATATTAAGCCAAGTTAACCACACTGGCAGAGGGATAAAATGATTATCAAACAGACATCCTACGCTGGTCTAAAGTTACGAAAAAACTTACGCTACCAACAGAAATGGGAATGAACGGCAAAGCTGCACGTACTCCAGAGCATACACGAACTCATCTCTGTGACGTCACGGCGCGGTGGTGGCGCGTCGGTCGCACTTCGGTCTGGGGCTGTGGGCAGAAGTCCCCATGCCCACGTGTATTC
Source organism: Ixodes persulcatus (assembly GCA_013358835.2). NCBI lineage: Eukaryota > Metazoa > Arthropoda > Arachnida > Ixodida > Ixodidae > Ixodes > Ixodes persulcatus. The sequence goes on from JABSTQ010002870.1 coordinate 24,487, forward strand.
CTGCGTTGTTTTGAAAGGAACCAGACATAACCTGCCTTCTCGTCAAAACGCCGCGACTGGGGCCGTACCAAAAGTGTCGAGAAAGGTTTGAAGGTCAGTTTTCACGTGCTCGGTTCGTCCGAGAATCTGGATATGTGCAGTGAAAAGGGAAAAGCAGACGCCGTCGGACAACGATTGCTTGGGCGGGAAGCACTTTGGGTTAAATTCACGCTTCTGGTCATCAGATTTATTTGTTTTGTTCCAACATGAACGCCGAAAACTGTCAAGTTGTGCGGACCACCTGCGGACTACGTTTGTGCGTCTTCAAGTTCAAACGGCGGCCTGATTGTTCGCATTGTCGTCTGCTCTTTCAAACGTTTCTGGTTGTCGTCTGCTCTCTTAGACGACGCCGGTCCGTAGACCAAATGTTGGCCGGTACTTGCGATAAGAAGTGGTGCAGGCCTCAAAAGACTTAAATTTGAAGGTTGGTAAGCAGGCTCGATGTAAACAGTAGATACAAGGAGATGTTGGTCATTCTTACCAGTGTCCAACACCGACTTGTTATGCCTAATTCAGTTGGTCCGATTCTGCTTGCGATTTTCAGTATCGTCGTCGACCATCTCAGCTACGGTTCACGCTTTTGCAGCCCGAGCGGCGTCGCGACTGAAAATTCCGAGCGAAATCTATCATGCGAATCAGGCTTTAGCGTACAATCTGCGGCGTCCACGCGGAATGAATCGCCACATGTCACATTATTCACGCGAAGTTTTGTGTGTGTAACGAGCCTTGGTAATTTCGCTGAAGCCACTCAAGATAGTCAGACATCGCCAGGAAGACGTAGAACCAACAATCGAACGCGAAAAAGGGCAGGGGGACTCACACCGACGCCGACAACATCGCATTTCAATGGTTTGTTTATGGGCGACGGCGAGCTTGTTGCCCACACCCCCATCGCGCATGCGCGGCGCCGGTGGCGTCCGCTAGGGGCGCTCCGGGCGCTCCGGTTTGTTTGTAACATGAGTTGGTGTATACGCAGTATATGCCCGTCCAGGTCGTGGGGTGGTGAAGACGCGTCGTCGCAGCTACTGGATGCCTCTTGCTCCGCCATGGAGAAGGGAGCGCCTCAAAGAGAAAGACCAAGGGGGAAAGGGGGGCCGTCCATGACAAAAAGCTTTGGGAGGTGGAGGGGGGAGAGGGGCCCCAGCAAAATGGAAGATTACGGGGGGGGGGGGGGTGCCCGGGCCAGATGTACCCCCCCCCCCCCCCTGGATACGTGCCTGAGATGCGGCTACTGGTCTGCAGGCTTCTGTTCCTTGTGTTCAGTTGCTACGATGGCAGGTCCCGTCCGCCCCGTGGCCTAATAAATAAATGAAAACAAAAAAGTCCGCGTGGCCTAATGGATAAGGCGTCTGACTTCGGATCAGAAGACTGCAGGTTCGAGTCCTGTCGCGGACGTGGAGTTATATTTTTTGTCGGTCTGGTATCTCACAGGACGTCCGGTGTTCTCGTTCAATCAATGACGATTGGTAGAAAGAAAACAATGACGATTAATAAAATAACGCAGAAACTTAATTTTTTAGGGGTTCTGGGGGAATGGGTGCATTTTGTACATTCCAAACGGTGACTCGTGTTTGCAGACTGTCGTTTGGATGATGATATATGAGCAGTGTGATTCCTGCGTGAGGTACACGGTGGAAGGAGCTACACGGTGGAGGGAGCTACGCTCCTGGCCCATATCTCGTCACGTGATCACGCTCGCCAATACCCACGCGCAGAGAGCTTGGTCAGTACTAATAATATCTTTATTTGGACTCCTTGAGTTTGCGGGTGGATGGCCAAAGGTAAAACAACTTTTCCGGACGAGGCCCCCCCCCCTGTTTACATAGTCATCAGCATACAGCAGTAACGCAAAGAAACTTTGGAGTTAATATCGTGGCCCACCAACAATATCTTCTAATAATAATCA
>JABSTQ010002871.1:0-43124 GCA_013358835.2 Ixodes persulcatus
TTTGAGCGGTTGGGACTGTGTTGAAGGACCTATGTGGTTGTCACGGGTTTGTGGGTTGGTCAACCCGAAACGCTCCAAGTCCCACTTCCTTTTTCTCGTCTTCCTCTGCCCATTGGTTTGAAGCTCGGCCGGCATTAGTCTCATCCGAGCTCATGGCTTTGGCGCTCAGGTAAACGTGCGTGAGGATTGCAATTGAACCCCCCCCCCCCCCCCCCCCCCCCGAACCACCCTTAAACAGAACAAAATGACAAAAAAGACAAAATTTGTGACAGCGGTCTTCGAGAGAAACTGCCGACTTTTAATTACCCTGCCTGAAACTTTGCAAACATTTCAGTGTGGCTGCAGCTGTGAGGCTGAGGTGGATCCAATATGAAAACTGGACCCTGAAGCCACGCCTTCAGGATGCTGAAAATAATTATGGTAAGTTAGAAATTAACCCACTAGTATACTTGGGCCAGGTGTCGATTAAAAAATTTTAACCCAGTTGATTTAGTCACATTAATTTTCAGGCATAATATCTTCAAAAAAATAAAACTGCAGATGTTCCAAACTGGCTGAGGTAAAGCAGCCTTGCAGTGCACCACGATTTAGACTGAACATACTTTTTTGTACCGTCCACAAGGTGTAGGTAGCTCTTACATTGAAGTTTTATGAGCTAGTTTGTTTAATGTTGGAACTTTCAGCGTGCCAGCTGGGTAGTGTGTAATTGTGTTTTTATAGCGCAAGCAATATCTTAATCCTGGCGGCAGGAAGTTTCGGCTAGCAGTTGACATGGTTGGACAACGGTGTGCATGCTTGCTTTCTCTGCAGCGGCCAATGAAGCAAAATAACAGCATGTGCGGATTGTCCATGCATTTAATTTTTTGTTTGTTGTTTGTTTCAGACTACATGTGCTCCTAGTACAAGGGGGTGGCCCTCCAGGCGCTGACGACCAGCATGTCGTCTCTGCTCTGCTGTCGAGGAAAATTTTTAAAGGTAAATATTGCAGCTGCAGTTTTTTCTTTTCAGTCCCTGCTACACTTCCTGTGAATTTCTCTGCATGCTTAGTCTCTTTGTTGTCATGGTACTGTAAACTTTTGTTATAGTCCGTTGCAACTATAGAATAGCAGAAGCCCCTCCCACAATTTCCTTTGCTCGCCATGATTGGCTGTGTCCTCTCGGCTCTCCTCCTCTCTAGTGTTTGCTTACTAAAAAGAGTGAAGGGCTTTGTGGGAGGGGCTTCTGCTATTCTAGAGTTGCAACAGAGTATAGCCCGACCTCGGTTAATTTAATCATTTCGAAGAGTCCTAGCGGGCACCCATGCATTTTTATGGAAAGAACTCTGCATCATATTTTGAACCGAGAAAATGACCCCACGAACAGGAAAGCACGGGCCTTCTGCTACAAAATTAACCGGATCAAACTTTGATTTCAAGATCGGACCAGAAAAAGTCGACTGCTGTCTTATAAATGGTAGTAACAGAAATCCTGTGCTAGTCTCGCCACGTTGGGAAGCCGACGCTATGACCCCTATCTTGATTTCTTCAATGCTTGTTATGGCTGTTTTCACATCTGGTATTTTCACTGTTCTTAGGCCAAAAGTGAGTGGCAGGTCGCCATAGGTTTCCAGAAGAAAGCGGTCGCATATGCAGAAATTTCTAACAAGTTCGTAGCGCAGTGGCGCCTCGTCGCAACCGAGGAAAATCTCTACGGTATTGTTGGTGCAAAATATTAAGCCTCACGACTAGCAGCAACTTAATCGTGGATATACTGCACCGTACGGAGTTAATTTGAGCTCTACTTCACACAAAAAAATTACAGGGGCTCTTAGGTATCCCTTTGTGGATTGAATGCGAAAGCATTGCCATTCCTAACGACAGTTCCTTTTTTTTTCTCGATTGTTAGGAATGGTAATGCTTTCGCATTCAATCCACTTAGGGATACCTAAGTGCCCCTGTAATATGTTTTTTTACGTGACATCATATGGTGTCACACATCATGGTACGTCATGTCGTAACGTCAAGTGTGATGTCATCGAACCAAGGACATATTTTTATGACCATCTTTCGGGCACATCAATGCCGATGCCGTCTTTTTCCGTAATGGGACAAGCTTCTTTTTGAGGGGAGAGTAATGCCGCATTCCGAAGCGGCTGAGATAGCACAGCAGCTAGCATGCCCGGCTCTCACACAGCAGCAGTGTGTTCGAATCCCTGCCGTGGAAGCACATTTTATTCTTTCTTTTATTCCTCTGTTGGCATTTGGTACCACTCGGTTAAAGCCGCCGGACGCCGGATTTTCCGCTCCATGAACATATAATGCTTTCGCATTAAAAGGGCACATCCAGTCAGGAATGTGCCTTTTTGTGTGGTAGAGTCGCACAGCTGCCCACCACTTCGATAATCACAACTGAAGTACGAGGGGGCACTAGTGACCAACAAATCAGGTTCACGCCATTCATAGGTGAAGGATCCATTTGCCGTTGATCGCAGTCCTGCACCTCATTAGCTCTAACCGGCAGGATGGACAGCTCGGCAGACTCGTCGGCTGAATCCTCCGTGTGTAGTTTAGCGTTGTCCTTATGCTGCTTCAAGTATGGATGCATGCGAACAGTGCGCAAATCATAAGCCTCTTGCCCACGCTTCTAACTTCATTGCTGGTCGAGGCGAAATAGCCAAGTGACGTGCGGCCATGTTTGCCCTAAGAAGTTTGTAAGACACTTTGGATAATGTCGTAATATTCCGTTGTAAGTCACACAAAAGTTGCGACAAGATCTGTTTCAAACACAAAAAAAAATACAAAGATACAAGAAGTGGACATAAAACACTGGCGCCAGTGTTTACCACCAATTATAGTCCATGTGTTTTTTGCGGCGCTTGTCTAAGATCATGAACCAATTGGCCCGAATTGCTATATTAATTCTTCGAGATGCTTATAAGTCATAGCTTCTCTATGTTCAAATTTGGTAAACTTCATAAGCGACAATATCTGCTCGCTTATCTTTGGTTGACCTTGTCAAAAGCCAAAATAAAAGACTGCAATGCGGCGGCAGAAAGAGTGAGAGATTGATTCTCGCAGACTCGGGGTCAAAATATACTTTTGCACCATGGTGCCCTGACAATGTTATTAGTGTCACGCATTAAACTATCAAGGTAGTGTCTAAATTAAGTGCCTGGGTGAGCTGAAATGTAGAAATTTTAAATGTGACTTTCCGCATTTAAGGCTGGTTCACACATGCAGTGCAGCGCTAACTCGGCCCTGTTAAGGCAACGAGTCACTGCTACTTCCATGGCTTGTATCGTGTGTTCTGAGTTGCCTCCTTTCATACAAAGGACTGATGTCCCGGTTTGTAATACTGATTCAGCGCTAAGGTAGTGCTGCGCTGTGAGCAGTATACCTTGCTCGGACATTGAAGTTTAGATAAGCAGATCAATGTGTAACTGTGCATCTTTTTTCTTTATAGGTTACCAGAACTCCCGTTTACGCGAAGGCAGTACAAGGTCTCCCGTGGACACGAAGGCAGTACAAGGTCCGCCATGGACACAAAGGCAGTGTACCATATACTCGAATTTTGAATTTTTAATAAACCAGTTTTTTTCTCCTTCCCACGATTTTATGCAGGCATTTTCTGAACCCTGCATGCGTATATAGGCAAACATATAAGTGACACTTGCACTCACTTTCCCCTTCCCTCAAAACAGCGGTTACACCCGGACCACATGTCATGCAACCTATTGCTGTCTTCCCTCTTAGAGCTCTCTATCTAGAAACCCATACTAGGAGTATAATTCCTAAAAAATTTCATGTGAAAGTCTAGATACACTGCTTTGAGTCTCTGTTGAAAATCAAATGTTTTTTTTTTCTACCACGTTGTAATTGAGGTTTTGACGTGCCATCTTATTAAGTATATTCCGACGAGTCGGAATATACCTAATGAGATGGCCCATCAAAACCTCAATTGCAACGCGGTAGAAAAAAAACATTTGTTATTCAACAGAGACTCAAAGCAGTGTATCTAGACTTTCAAATGAAATGTATTAGAAATTCTTATGAGGTGGCACGGCAAAACCTTAATTGAAACGCGGTGGCCAATAGTTTTCGTAAACTCCTTAGGAACTCCTTACGAAAAATCAATTGTTTTTCAACACAGACTCGAAACGGTGTCAATAGACTTTCAAATTTTATTCATATGAAATATATTAGAAACTTTATGCGGTAGCACGTCGAAACTTCAATTGGAACGCGGTGGCCAATAGTTTTCGTAAACTCCTTACGGATTCGTTACAAAACTCATTTGCATTTCTATTGAGACTCGAAAAGATACGATGAGTACACTCCATAAACTTTCAAATGAAATTCATTAAAAGTTTTTGTAAGGGTGTGGTAACGGTTGACGCTTAGCAGACTACGACCGGGGACAAGTCAGTTGTTACACATGTAACCTGATTGAATATATCACGCGACAGTGCATATGGACGGCAGCTCCCCCCCCCCCCCCCCCCTTCCTACCTCCATGAGTCTCAGGGAAACGGGGCAGGCCGGCGCCACTAATTGGACTTCCCGACTTACGGTCGCCGGCCGCTGCCGAGGCCCCTCCTCAGTCTGGCAACTGTGCTGGAGTTACGGTCAGGCAGAGTTGGTGTTTGCCCCGTCGGCTTGTCGGACTCAGGGTCCGACATCTGGGAGGGGGCCGTACATGCACGTGGAAATCGGTGTAAAGATTTACACTGCACTAATTGACACCGGTTTGTCTCTTATCCTAATGGGCAACAGAAACTACCAAGCCTATCCCCTAAGAGCACTTCATTCACGTGCGAAAAGTTACAACCGCGCTGGGTTTAGCAGCTGGGTCGGCAAAGGCGCAAGGCGCCGTGACCTTAGCCTCGACGACAGAAGAAAGAGGTAGTGTTCGGCATATCTACCAGAAATGCAAATTCCTGTTATCTTGGGACAAGATTTCGTCTGCCGTGAGGGGATTATCTCTGATTTAAAAAAAAAAAACAGGTACCACTGCAATCCCTTGAATCCTCTTGTCCCCTTTGTCGTCCCACCGAGTTTCGGACAGGACCTGGAACTCTCACTCGTTGGATCACGAGATGAGCAAGCATTAGATGTGTGAGTAGCATCGAGAAACATTCAGTTGTCGTTTCTTAAGGCTCTGTTATACTCCGACGTAACGCGTGCGCGCGTGCGAGCGCGTCACAGCGACGTCACGTCGGCGAAAACCCGACGCTCTATATTCCGGCGTCGTGGCGTAATTGGCGCGACCGGCGGCGTTCGACGCTGCGTGACCGCTTCGACGCCAAAATGGAGCAAACCATATTCTGCGCCGGCCGCGCCAGCGACGCCGGACCAGGATGCATCGCGCGCTGGCCCCCGGCAGCCCTTTCGCGGGAAGAGCGGCGAATACGAGCAATAGCAGACGACGGGAGCACCACTCCGTGTGGCGTCATGTTTGAAAAATCGGACTCGCGGTCGTCGATAAGCTGATCAAGGAAATTCGTTTTCACCCTTGTGTCTACGACATGAGGAAGCTTGAGTTCCGTGACATGGACAGGAAAGGCAATGCTTGGGAGGCCGTTCGGGAGTTGTGCGGTCTCCCACAGGTAAGCTATTTCGTTGCTCCGCACATCACGTCTGTGCTTACTGCAGTGCTGCGTTCCGTTGCTGCAGCAGACGCGATCATGTTTTGTACTTTGCTTTAAAGGGGAAGCTTTATACGAAAACGCTCCACTCACCTTTCGTGGTTAACGTGGAGGTCGTGGCCGGATAAAATGAGAGAGCGGACATGCAACGAAGTTTTTTGGCTCAGGATAATGCATCGTTGTAGTGGAGGGCTGTGTGAGCGCGGGCAGCGGCTTTGCGTATCCACTTGTGCTTATATAGATTGTAAACAAAATTCAATGTGCCCCAAAGAAAATGTGTAGAGATGAAGGAAAGCGTGCGCGTAAGCGGCGGCTGGCGAACGACAAGCGGGCCCGACTTGGACGTGCACCAACAGTGCGAGCGCGAGTTTTCGTCGTGCAAGATACGTCCACTTCATCGCTCGAACTTGGCGCTCAAGAAGCGCGAGAATTCTCGTCTGCTGTTTGAAACGAAAAGGCTCCCGAAATGGCGCAGGAAACACGCCCTTGTATTGAGATTCTGCGCATGCGCCGCGCTGGCGAGCCACCGACGCGCGCCGCAGGAGCCGCCAGGGCCGCCGGAGTATTGAAAGGCCGAATGTTTGACGCGCGCGGCGTTCGCTGGTGCGCGCGTTACGTCGGAGTATAACAGAGCCTTACAGCGGGCCGGCCAAACAACGGCGGAGACTAGCACACGCACGCAGCAATATCTACCGAGAGGCCGGGACTTTCAAAAATTTTACAACATAGAATTGACACAGGAGATGCTAGGCCATAAGGTTGTAATGCTCACTGTGCACAAGCGAGCTCTCGTTGACGAGGCTCTCAATGAAATGATAGACACTAGGGCCGTGCAGTCGTCGTAAAGCCCCTGAGCTCTCCTAGTAGTCTTAGCGCCAAAAAAGACGGCACCACTCGCCTCTGCGTTGACTGCCGCCGACTTAGTGATATGACACGAAAGGATTCATATCTCTTCCCATATAGACCGACACGCATGTTTACAAACAAACCCGCGTTTGCCTACACCAGGTGTGGGCACTGCGCGTGCGCAGAAACCAAATTTGCGTGAAGCGAAGCGTCTGCGCATGCGCAGTGCCGTTGACAGCGCCACCGCAGCTGCGTGACGTCAGGGCCGCGTGTCGGTCTATATTGAGTCCGTCATGTACTCCCTGGGTACCGCTAGGGTTTTCACTACCTTGGATTGTAGCAGATGCTTTTGCAGATCCACTTAGCACCAGACGATGCCCTGAACACGGCGTTCAGCTCTCACAGGAGTTTGTTTGTGTTCACCCGCATTCCGCTCGCATTGTCTAACTCGCCATCGAGTTTCCAACAGTTGAACATCGTGCTGGGGGACGCGAAGTTTAACTTTGCATGGCATACATGGTTGACGACGTATTTTCAAAGTCCTTCGAGGCCCACCTAACACACATTAAGATCATCTTAAGTAGAATGAGCAAGGCATGTCTAACATATAACCCAAAAAATGTGCCGCTCGCGGCCGCAAGGATCAATCTTTTGGGTTTTATTGTAGATAAGGGTATATTGAGACCAAACAAGGATAATTTGAGGACCATTTTTGATTATCCACCGCCGCACGACGGGAAGATCCTTTAAAGGTTCGTTAGTATGGTCGTTTTTTATCGGCAGTTCATCCCAGGGTGCGCTAGATGCTGCTCCTCAAAGGATCGAGATGCGCCTGGGGCCGAGAAAAAGAGTTAGCTTTCTCTCCTCTCACGAAGGCGATAGCAGCCTCAAGTAGCCTGTGCCTGCCAAATCTTAACCTCCCCTTCGTGGTACAGACACACGCGAGCGACTACAGCGTCGCTACGGTGTTATTGTAAGAACATGACGGAGAGCGACGCCCGGTGGAAGTCACCATCCGAACCCTTACACCGCCAGAGCACAATTAAAGCGTGACGGAAACTTAGGGGCTAGCCGTCATGTTCGCCCTGAAGAACTTAGACCTGTATTTAGACGGGAACAATTTTGTCATTCTGACAAACCACGCCGCTCTAACCTAGATACAAGGGTTGAAAGAACCGGCTGGAAGGTTAGCTCGGTGGGCACTCACCCTGTAGCCATACTCCTATACTGTTGAGTACCAAACGGGCTTGACCAACAAGGTTGCAGACGCACATTCTCAGGTGCCACATGATAGTTGTTGGGAGGACGAGACGCAACCAGGGGATTTCGATAGACCTGTTTCCCACGCAGCCGCTCAAACGCGAGACAGCGAGGAGGGAAGGAAGCAACAGGTGCTCGTGGCAGTGATAGGAGGCCACACGAGAAAACAAAGGACGGTACCTTGGGGTGAAGTGGTAAGGAGAAAAGAGCTTGTCGAGGCCCAGAAAGCAGATGGGGTTTGCCAGCGGGTGTTGGGGAAAATTGAGGAAATGGCAGGCAACACCAAGAACGCTGACGGTCGACTTAACGAACATATTGATTCATATTTGCTGGGCCAAGACGGCTCATTGCTCCGCTACATCCCAACAATGGATGAGGAGGACGGGATTCAGAGTTATGATTCCTAGGAAGCTACGGAGGCTGTTTATCTGATACTTCCACGATTTGGCTCTGGCTGGTCATGTCAGCGGCAGCAAGACATTTCAGAAATTATGGCGCGTCTCGACCTGGACTGGGATGAGGCAGGACACACTCCAATACGCCCGTAGCTTCCCAGCCTGCTAGAAAGCAAAGCCGAACCCCCAGGTCTTTTCCAGCTTGGGGTGAGTCACTACCGTGCCGGATGGTCGCTTCTGACATCATTGGCCCACTGCCAAGGAGTCCCCGTACGAACCAGTATCTATTGGTGATAACCGATCATTTATAAAAGTGGGTGGAGTTACACCCTCTGAGGAAGCTGGTCTCGGAGCATATCTGGGAGAAGTTGTTAAAAACTTTCATGTACTTCGGCACACCCACATGTCTCAATTACGATAATGCTGGTTAAATTACTATCAAAGTGTTCACTGACTTCTGTTTGGCGCTGAACATAAAGCACAAGAGAACGACACCCTACCATCCTCAGGCTAATCTCACTGAGGCAGTAAACCTAAACGTGACGTGCATGCTGATTGCACTAACAAACAGACACAGAGACTAGGACGAACACATTGTCGAGATGGGTTTTGCAATCTGGACGACTGTTTACAGGACGATCGTGTAGTTCATATTGACTGGGTTAACGCCTGCGCTTCTGAACTTGGATAAGGAGCTAACGTATCCGCTGGAGAACGAGTTAGGAAATAACAATGGTTGGTCCAACAGAGCGCCAACTCTATAGGTACACGGCGAAGTTAAAAGTTCACCTGTTGAATGCTTTGCACGACGCTAGAGAGAATCTCGATGCCGCAAGGATCGAACAGGCGGCCCAGTACGGTAAGAGTGTTGAATACTTTGCATGACGCTAGAGAGAATCTCGATGCCGCAAGGATCGAACAGGCGGCCCATCCTTTGAGCAATCCAACGAGCGGTTTCGAAGCCTCACTTGCTCCAATTTCCGAAGTGAATTACGTGATAAAGGCACGAGTGTCACGTTTTACCTATAGACTCCCTCGAAAAAATACGAACGAGGAGTCTGGCCCGGTTCACATCACACACCTAAAAAAGTACCATCCTCGCCATCGGGAGGAATGAACGAGAAACTACTGGACAAAATGGGGAATTTTCTGGTCCGGGTGGTCCTCGCGAGCGACACAGAACTCGATCTGAGTGCGGTAGCTGGGCCTCTGCACGGCATTGTATTCTGCGGCCTAGAATTTGATCTAATCTTTGTGAGGTGTTAGTAGACCTTGTTCGATCTGGCCAAGAATGACCAACCAGATGGACCACAGCAGGTGGAGCCATCCAGAGGGGCGACCATCCACCACCTTGGACACGAACGATGGCAGCCGGTCCAACGCACTGAAAGCACCCTGTGCGTTGGACCGGCTGCCATCGTTAGTGTCCAAAAAGGAGGCTACCCTCCCGGCAGGGGGCCAGTCGGCCCAAATCGCGGGGTGGCCAACCCCTTCGGCGAGGGACCAACCAGACCAACCGTTAGGGTGGTCAAGTTGGTTGGCAGAGGAGGCATGGACAATCCCGACCTCGACCACGTCAACGGAGACAGAGCGGCGGGGACCCGGAGTACCGGGGAAGTCCGAGGGGCCAGCCGGGCGCACGAGACCTGTGTTGCGGAGTTGCCGCCCCAGAGTTAGTATGATTCCGGAATCATTCCCCACTTTTGCGACGCCGGAATGGAATGGCGGGTATGGCGGCACTGGGGAAATGGAATGGAAATGGAATTATGTTACTTTTGGCCGAAATGGAGTAATAATGAAATGGGCTCCTTTTTTATGCAAGCTGTGTCGATTTTTATCAAGGGCTTATGGGCTAATGGCGCAATTCGCTAGCGCATGGTAAGTGGCTCTTGAAACAACGACAGTGCAGTGGGTGTGACTGACGCCTTGATTGCCTCCATGGCTCATGCTCCTTCGATGATGAAAATGGCACGCCCTCAGTGAAGCAACCAAAACTGAATGGATGTAGACGGACAAGGTGACGTGCCTGGCGCCGTGAGCAACTGTTGTAATCATGCGCGATTAGCATGCAGCTTTGAACCAGGGTGTCGAACCGAACCCAAACCAAAAGCCAGAAAAATCGTTATTTTTAGCTGAACCGAAACAAAACTGTTGATATTTAACCCCGACAGGAACGGAACCGTAATCACATGTGGCGGTAATGCCAGAGTCCCACTTGAGCGACAAACAGAAACAAACGACAGCGACAAGCTTCAATCAAACACATGCAGCGTGCTCGCGATGCTACCTTTGGTAGGCGTATGTAGGCGTATAGTTGTTCGGTGCTCGTGAAGTAAGCACGAGTGATTGCAAGCCTGTCATTGATATACTCGCGTGAATGATGCTCGTGTTTGAGCATAGCCTCCTTTAATCTACAAATCCTGTCAAATCGCGAGAGACTCTGGTTTGAGGCTTGTCGCTGTCGTTTGTTTCTGTTTGTCGCTCTAGTGGGACTCGGTCATTAAAGGTTCATTGAAAACTATTCGGCGTAATAAACTTTGAGCCCTGCCTTCTTGCGGGTGGCGGTGCGAAGTCAATTAAATATTCGCGATGGTGGCGTCAGCGGTTCAGTTTTGACTAAACAAACGGCAGCGATGACATGAAAACAAATCAATAATGAAACAAGTAATTATATTCTACGTCTATGCGCAGCACAAATCGGCGTCGGCGAGTTGCTCGTTGCGTCCATCTTGAAACCTCGAAAGGTGAAACGGAGTACACCTGCTTTGCGGAGATGCTTAAGATCTGTTCTTTGTGTGCGTGTGTGCGTGTTTGTATGCGTGCATTTTTTATTCATTTTTTTTGCGGCCAGGCAATTTTTTTTATTTATTTCAAGATACTGCCAATCCCATTAGAGTTTTTGCAGGTATTGGGGCAAAATAAATATACATCAAGAGACAAATATCAGTAAAAGCGGAAAAGCAAAAATATCGCGTCACTCGTGTAACAGAAAAAAAACATATTCATAAATTGACAAAGTAGTTTTTTAACTGCATTATGGCGAATACGGGTGGTCAATCGCCGGCGATACCGAGCCGACGGAACCGACAGCCAGAAACGCGCCGGCGGCACACCACGTGACCTTCAGCACCCGAACACAAAACGCCAGACGGTGGCAGTTTACTTCGCCTCTTGCCCGCGCGACGCCGCTAGCGAGAGGCTATCGCCGCCGTCACCCATGTCCCAACGGCTTGGAATGACTCGAGTAGTGGCTGCTGAAGTGACTTCAGATCAGTTTCGTTCTTTGAATCATTGTTTCTTACTGACCTTCTCTCCCATTTCGGAAGTGACGACACCGGATACAGTCTGGCGCCTGCTCGCCCGGCCGTTTGGAGCTCGGGCGGAAAAAGCGCCGGAAAGTTGCCGGTGCTTTCCGGAGAACCACCACCCGAACGGTGCGCGCCGGCCTGAAATTGACCACGCGAACACTATTGCCGGTTTTCCGGCAAAATAAGTTGTCGACGACTGACCACCCGAATTCGCCATTACTAAACAATTCAACACTTTTAAAACTAAAAAGTGCCTACTTAACTGTTCCAGTCTCTTATGGCTGAAGGAAAAAAAATAGTATTTAAAACTGTTGTTAATGAAGGAATACTCAACGAGTATATTCTTCAAGGAAGATGAAAGCGAACATAAACATCAAAATAAAAAAAAAGTTGATGCCTCTCGGCGTGTTTGTTCCCCAGTGGTGAAATCCGGAGGCGCCAAGAGACGAAGGCGCGACGAGCGTGACACTGCGCGGCGCCGGTCGCCGGGATGCCAGTCTCCCAGAGCCCTGGACGCTACTTCAACAATTTTTTTTACGTGTGCGTTTTCTAGAAACAGCAAGTCGCCCGTTGTATTTTCATGCCCTTCTTTGTTTTAATCAACTCTCTAACGGTCTTCGCTGTCTCTCTCCCTTTAACTCAGTCGTTTGAGCAAGTCGTTCGAGCAAGTCGTTCGAGCGTGCGGTGTGGGTAGTTGGCCGTTTCGATCTGGATAAGCCTCGTACCGGCGTGCGGTTGTGTATCAGTAATGCGTGATGCCCGCTAAAGACCCCGGGCTAGCAGTCGTACTGCACTGGCTAAAGTTCTCATCTGCAGTGGGTAACAATGTCGCCATACTGGCAGACTAAACTCCTGCTGCCTAAGCAAGTAACGACTAATTTGTTGTTTTGTTTTGTTTTTTGTGGGTAGTTTGGGAATACAGTACGTGCCAGCATCCCCGTGTTACTGTGCATGCTGCCTGATCGACTCCATATGTGAGTATGGAGTCGATCAGGCAGTACTATCCCCAAGTGCCTGTATAACCACGCAATTTCCATAGAACGGTGTTTGCGTTAGATATTCCAGATCAAGAAATGAAATGAAGCATATATTTGTTTTGATGTTCTCGTTTCCGCCGCAGGGCTTCTGATGACCTAATATTTTTTAATGGAGATTATTCCGTGCTGAACTCAACTTCTATTCTTAACAGCTGAAATGTGTAGACTTTTTTCTAGGAAACGGTTTTAACTGCTTTGCGCTTGGTGGAACCGGGCACCGAACTGTTATTTCAAAGGTATCACCTGAACTAGAACCGAACCTGAACAAAATGCAAAGTGACTGAACCCAAAACCGAACACGAACCGAATCGTAATAATGACCAGTTCGACTAACTGATTTTAACGCACCTGATCTAGTGTTTACGTAGAACACAAATAAAATATTTGATTGAATATGTTAAGAAAATTTAAAGAAACGTACAGCAAATGTAAAAGTTTACGTTTTAAGGCAGGTTTTTATAGTATCGTGCTACAGCCCCTTGTGCTGGCGCTGTTTACCGATTGCAGTTTGGTCAGCAGGTTTTCTATTCTTGCCGCAGTGAGTGGACATTTGGGGCAGGTATACGCGGCGTTGCCTCGAACAGTGCAGTAGCTGGTTCTGATGTGCAGCTATTAAAACAGAGAAAAATATAGCTTCTTTCGCTACGTACGAACTAGCCATTTTTAAGACCTTATCAACGAACAACACGCTAACCACGTATCTGTGGAGGATATACGGGCCGTTTGCGAAGCAAATTGGTGGTTTTAATCTTTGGCGCCTGTTGCGACTCGCAAGCCTTTTACGCTTGATCGCGCGATCGATGTCTGCATAGACACCAAGTGCCACGAACCGCTTTGGACGACCACCCGATATGCTTAGTAGAATAAGTGCTTCGGGGAAGCTTTTGCAATATTTTCCGTCGTCTCCGCGTCTGATGACGACAGCAGCTTTATGCTGTTTTTTTGTTTTCGTTTTTAGCAACACAATGTGCTATCAAGCCTCAAGGGCCATTTTTTGATGTTTAGGAATTAGAGGAATGGAATGGTGGAGTTCAGGCATTCCAGGAGATGAAATGGGCCCAGTGTTTTCATTCTGAGGATTTGAAAAGAATGGAAATTATCAGAAACTCTAATTCCCCGGAATGGAATTAAAATGGAATGGTAGTGCCCCTTCCGCAACACAGCAATAGACCTCACTTCACGAAGCGGAGACGGTCTGTGTGCTCCCAGGGAACAAGTTCGGCGGAAGCCCCCTCGACACACCGTAGCCACCTGGATAGCCCAAGGGTGACAATAAGTCTTGCACTTTGTGTTGAGGGTGCGCTGGCGGAACCAGCCCCGACCAAACCCGTCTAAACTGGTCACCAAAGTGACGTAGCCATTCCATGGACATATGCAGCCCCGCTTCTCGCTTCCCGAGGACCTTCCAGATGCCTGCCGGCTGTGCCAGGTCCGTTCTCCAGGCCACCCACGAGGCCAGCCTGCAGACATACCGACCTCTTGAAGGAGATATGCTGCCCCGCCTACGTCGCGGCAGCAATACAGCTGCTTCACCGGTATCAGCCAGACCTCCTGGATCCAGCAGTTCTCGGCATTCGCCAAGTCACATTAAACCGGAATCCTACCCCTC
This sequence comes from Ixodes persulcatus, assembly GCA_013358835.2. NCBI lineage: Eukaryota > Metazoa > Arthropoda > Arachnida > Ixodida > Ixodidae > Ixodes > Ixodes persulcatus. The sequence continues at coordinate 14,079 of JABSTQ010002871.1, forward strand.
ACCAACTCTTTGTCGACGGAGCCGTCGCCGAAGACTGCGCTCGACCCCTCCACCGAACACACACCGGTTCCACAGGTGCCGGCCCCCCGGTCAACAAGTGCGGTCCCAGCGCCGTCCGCCACCTTCAGCGAAACGGAGGAACGAGCTTGAGGAGTAGTTTAACAAGAAACCTATTACTCCAGATCTTCCTAACCCCCCACCCCCCCTCCCCCGGATCCCAGGCTTAAGGAGGAGGGACTGTGGAGCATGAAGAAGACGCGGGCGCGCAAGAAGCGCCTCGAGCAAGGAAAAAAAGCGAACATGGGTGGGTCAGACAGGACGACCAGGCAGTCGGTGTTCAATCATGGCTGTCAGAGGACGTACATGGCGAAACAGCTGAGCAAAGGCCACGCGGGACCGCCTCTCTCGCAAAACCAAGCCTGAATAGAGGTCGGGAAACCGCAGGCTGTCATCCCCTCCCCCCTTCCCCCTCAATCTGGGCTCCGGGTGGACAAGAAACCACCTAAGTACCATTAAATATTACCTGAGGTTAGCGTTTGTTCAATGTGGCTTTCTCGGGGTGTGAGCAGTGCTAGGCGTCATCGGGCAGTATCGACGAGCTGACCAACATATTCGTCAAATTTTCTTCGGCATGTATTTTGTTCTGACCCAAGGAACACTAGAGAAAGGAGAGAAAAACATGTTTATTGGAAAGGTGAAGAGGTTATCCCGCGGGAATTTGCAGGATTGCTACTTCATACATGGGAAAGGAAGAAGAGGCGAAAAAGACAAAGAAAGAAGAAGAAAGAAAGAAAACTTTGAGAGTGGCTGTCAGTTACTTTTGCAGCGTGTCTACAGTGTTTTATCAAGTTTGGTCACTTGGAGACAACGAATCAATGAGCTCGTCGGCTTGAGTCCTTGCGATGCTGATGGCCATGGCCCCAGAGATGATTGAGCGTGAGCGGTTCTCCGCTTTTGAAGAGCCAGGGAGTTTATCATTTCCTTTCTTTGGTCAGCGTAGAGGGCGCAGTTACAAAGAACGTGTTCCAGCGTTTCTACGACGTCACAGCTCTCGCAGATTGAGGAGTCCAGCTGCCCGGTGAGATTTAGATAATATTTCGTTGAGGCCACGTTCAGTCGTATTCGTTGAAGGGCGGTTTCTGTCCGACGTTTGGGCCCCCGGGGAGGGCGAAAGATAAGAAAGGGGTCAATCCTATGAAGGTGTCTGTAATGATATAATGGACTCGCCCAGATGGTGTTTACTGGCGTCTGAACGTGAGAAAGGAATTACCCGTCTGGATGTGAGATGATGAGCATTGTTGGCTGCAAAGTCTGTACTTTCGTTGCCTCTGATACCGCAATGGCTCGGGATGCACTGTAAAATTAGTGTGTGACCATTATTTATAGCCTCTTTGTGAATTTTTAGGATCTGATGTACCAGCTGAGCATTAATGTTCTTGCTTTTGGTAGATTTAAGGCTCTGAAGAGCTGCCTTTGAATCAGTAAAGAGTGACCAATTGTTTGGGGCACTCAAAGAAATAAATTGAATTGCTTCTCTAATCGCTACTAGTTCTGCTGCCGTCGATGATGTTGAATAGCCTAGCTTTCCCTGGAGTATTTTATTTACTGATGGTATAACAAAGCCGTAGCTGGAAGTTTCGTGAGTAGAAGACCCATCAGTGTACGCATGAATTCGGGAACGGTGATGCATATTAAGTGTTTCTAGAGAATGTTGCTTCAATACCTCCGATGGAGTATGTTTTCTTGAATGTATCCCTGGAACATCTAGTTTTATAGAAATTACTGCATATATCCATGGTGGTAATGACGATAACTCTGCTGGTTCAAAATCTCGTGGAAGATCCGCGTTGTCAACATTCACGATTTAGGAAAAACCAGACGCGCTTCTGCTGTTTGCGATATCTGCTAGGTAGTGGCCTCTGTGCCTAGTCAGGTGGAGGAGGTGCGCTCAAAGGGTTTCTTGAAGTCTCAGCGCGCCAATCGGAACAGCCCCTGCCTCAGCTACTAGTTCCGACATTTGAGGTGCATCTTGGGAGCCCTAGACAGGCTCGTAGAACTTGAGCCTGCATATCTTCCAATGTTCTTATATTTGTACGGCACATCCCATGAAGTGCCGGTAGGCTGTATCGAAGGAAGCCGACAAAAAGGGCGTTATATAGTTGAAGAAGGGCAGCTACAGAGGTGCCCCACTTAGTGTCACTGATGAATCGGATGAGCTGAATAATGCCGAGGAAGCTTTTTTTTTTCTCATTTGTTTTATGTGCGGTGTCCATGTCAAAGACTTGTCCAGAACTATTCCGAGGAATCTGTACGTTTTCACATTTGATATGGCATGACCATCAACTGTCAGACAGTACCTATGAGTACTCTTTCTGGTAAATGCCATAGCGGCTGACTTTGATGGGGATAGAGATTGTCCACTGTGAGTTAAGTAGCTGGAGATGATCTCAATTGATTTTTGTAAGCGGATCCGATTAAATGGCTGCGTAATTGATGACGTCCATATGCAGATGTCGTCTGCGTAAAGTGTAATGCTGACGTCTCGGGGAAATTTGTTTACGAGTGCCAGGAGGGCAATATTGAAAAGTGCAAGGACTAAGAACTCCGCCCTTGCGCACGCCTCGAGATACTGAATGCTCAGTAGTTTTCCCGTCAGCTGTCAGCATGTGAACTGTTCGACTATCTAAGTAGCTTAATATCCACGCGTAGAGACGTCCTTCTATTCCGGCATAGCTTAGGGCGTCACGGATAGCCTTGTGACTTACTGAGTCAAACGCGCCTTTTATAACTAGAAAAACAGCGGCAGTGATTCATCGACACTTCCTTTGTTCCTGGATGCTAGTTGTGAGATCAATGACGTTGTCAAGGGAATTCCTCTCTCGTCTGAAGCCTGCCATACACTCAGGATATATCTCGGATTCTTCAAGGTACCACTCTAGTCGTGTGTGAATCATTTTTTCCATCACTTTGCCGACACATGAAGACAACGCGATTGGACGGAAAGATAATAAGTCCAGAGGCGATTTACCTTGCTTAAGGTTAGGTATGATGCGCGATGTTTTCCACTCCCGGGGTACCTGGCCAGTTTCCCATGGCATGTTGTAAAGTTTCAAGAGCCTATCTCTACCCTTGTTACCAAGATGAGCTAATGCTGAGTAAGTTACACCATCCGGTCCGGGAGAGGACGAGCAGTTCAATCCGGAAAGTGCATCTTCCAGTTCACGTGCATCAAATAATACGTCCATGTGGTTACACGCTCGGATCTGACTATGAGGTTTAACAAGTGGTACCACCGGATTCGCGACATTTCCTGTAAGTTTTTTGCAGTAGGCTTCAGCCAAAACTAGTTCTGAAACATCTTGTTTGAATGCTAGTGCCCGGAAAGGGTGACACTGTTGGGGTGGTGTCCGCAAGCTCCGTGCTAGGTTGTATATCTGAGAGAGAGGCCTGCGAGGATCTAAAGTTACGCAGTGGGCCCTCCAACGGCGCCTAGCAAGTTTGTCTAGGTGACGTTTTCTACGTTTTTGTTGGCGTCTCGTTTTGCGCATATCTTCAGGGTCGTGTGTTTTTCTAGCCTTTCGCTCCTATCTTCTTCGCAGAGCGCGAAGTCGTTCATATACTGCATCGATAACAAGGTAGGTTCGAGGCAAGTTATATATTTTCGTGGATTGCTTCACAACTTTTTCAATACCACGAAAGAACTCTTCGTTGCTGTCAAGTGAATCACACGCGTTTCCAAAGTTAATTGTAAAGAGAGACCAATCGGTGCGTCTAATTGGGGACGATTTATTATTTGACCTGAATTCCTTGAGGAGAATGTAGGTTGGAATATGGTCACTGCCATGGCATTCGATGTCCGTGAACCACGTAATAATGTTCGAAAGACCTGCGCTAGCAAATGTCAGATCCAAGCAGCTACTCACTGTAGTTCCACGGAAAAAAGTAGAACTTCCATCGTTCAGCAAAAAGAGGCCATGCTGATGGGTAAGTGTCGCAAGTGATGTGCCCCGTATAGTTGTCTTCACACTTCCCCATAAAGGGTGATGGGCGTTAAAGTCCCCCGTTAAGATGTGCGGAGGAGGAGTGCTTTCAATAATAGAGTTCATGCGTAGGGTGTTAAACTGAGTATTTGGCGGAATATACGCCGCGATTATGGTGAATATGCAGCGATCGTTTTCGACAGTCTACGCTACGTACTCGTTGTTAGCGTCAGGTGGAAGTGCATGAGAAATATAGGTAAGGTGTTTCCGAACCGCGACTAGTACTCGGCTTGGAGCTGTACCTCGCGTCGAGTGAAAACTCTCGTAACCCGATAGACGAAAATCACTAGCAATGTTTGATTCCGACAAGGCAATGACAGGAAATCGGTACTTATGGCAAAATTGCCGAAAGTCAGATAGTCGGCTGCGGAGACCCCTTGCATTCTATTGGAAAATGGTTGCTTGGGACCGAATTTGCTCTACTGATAACATATGTAGGCTAGGAGGGAGGGCTTGGACAGAGCATAAGGTCAACCAAAACTGTAATCGTGATGCTTTGAGACGCCGTGCCTTCCATACCTTGTAGAAAAAGTCTTTGCGGCATTAAAAAAAGAAAAAAAAAAAGAAAGAAAAGAGGGTGTGGTTGTACATATATGTTGAGAATCGGTAGTTGCCTTGGAGCAAAATTGTCTCCTTGAAAGCCAGAGTGTTAGCTTCTGAATAAAAAATACGATGACAAAAATCGGGAATAAAAAAAATAAATAAAAAAAACCTCACAAAAGTTCTGTACCTATCCCTGTAGTCGGGTTTCCCTGAGGTATGTTTTTTTAGCGATTGAAGCGTAACATGACCAGTGTTCGTTTCTTCGGGGTGAGGCGAGAGGGGTAAAACTTTAAAATATCCTTTCAATAAAGGAATCTAACGAAAGGATCGCTTCAATCGCGTGATGAAACGTTGACGTCGTTGGGATCGTTTTCAATATTTGACGAAGAGCGGTGAATACCAGTGGTATTATGGTTTTGAATAACGATGTAGTACCATTTTTCCCCAGCCTGGTTTGGTGGAGAGGTACGCGAATCGGAAGGCGCGCGTGAAGTGATGTCTTTGATGTTTTGTTTTTCCCAAAAAGATGGCTTTCGTGCTTCTTTGAGTGCGGCTGTTGTAGCAGTTGCTACGGCTCCAAGATCGTCACTTTTGTTCTCTAGGTTCTTAAGAGGAGGGTAGTCCTGAGCGTTTTGTGACGGCACACTATTGGTGGTGATTCTGGACGCTGGTTTGCCACCTTCAGCCGTTGCCTTGTTTGCCTGATGTTTAGCGTGCGTGGCATATTTTGCCTTGCGAAACGTGGTGTTGTGTTCTAGCCGATATCTTGTAACTTCAGTCTTTCTTACCTTGACTGGGTACTCGGCTGAGTTGGAAGCGTGCTGTCCTTGACAGTTGACGCAGCTAACGCAGTCCACATCGATAACGCATCGTGACACAGTCCACATCGATAACGCATCGTGACGCAGTCCACATCGATAAAAACTCTGCTGTGCAAGCAGCTGCAACATGGCCGAACTGTAACATTTGTAGCACTGCAAGGGGCGTGCTCGGTAGGCAATCACCTCAGTTCTTACAAGCCCCACTTTGACGTGTTGAGGAGCTACTTTCCCTGCGAAGGCGACTCGCACTACGGGTGTGGTCTTACCAAGTCGCTTCACCTCTGCTACGCCAACGGAGGACTGCAGATGTGTTTTAATGTCGTCTTCTGTGCAGTCAGGGTCAATGTCTCGCAGAACGCCAAAACAGTTTCAGCGATCTCTCGGCAGAAAGGCTCTGACCGGTACTGTGCCGAGCTTAAGGCCCGTTCACACGATGCATTTTTCTCGCGCATCTAGTTTCGCGATATGGTTGCGCCGTCTGAACGAGTCCGAAAAGGACGCGCGCATCTATAAAAAGTTGCGCGCACACCTCGCTTCTGGAGCGAGCTTTTGCTGAAACTTTGCCGAGTCCTGTCAATCACTCTGAGGGCGCCGCCAATGGCCGCTCAGAAACGCTCTCACGTGGCCTTTGAGGGGGGAGCGAGCTGTTTGAGAAGACCACTTCACTGCCGGTGTTGTAGCCGAGCCAAATCCGAAAAAACCGAAACCACGAACGATGGATACTGCCAACGCTTCCGCAAGCACGTCAAGCACCACTGAAGGAAAAGTGAGTAGCATATCGGAAAACAATCCAGCGAGGGACGAAGACTATTAGCGGAAGTTGGCGAGATTAGAATAGTGCTCATAGCGTTGTTGTCCCAGACGATACCGCTGGATAAGAGACCATCGAGTAAACTGAAAGCAAGTTTGCTTTGTTTACAAGCGAACGTGAAATCATGTGCGCTCTCTGAAACAGTTGGCACAGTAAAATCGGGGCAGACATGGGTGTCGAGAAGTAACCAGATTGGGCACGTAGCGTTTCTATGAATACCATGTGCATTGATTGGAGATGACGACGACGACGATGACAGGAGGCTGTGCCGGGTGACCGCGGCGCTAGGTTCGGGCCCTGAACATGAATGCATGGGGGGTGGAAGCCGTCTACCTCGACTGGGCCACCCCCCTGGAGCCGCTGCCTTCACCCAAGCGGGCGACCGCACCGTCATGCGCCAGGACTTCGCCCTTAAGAATGTATATCGGACGGCCCGCCGAGGGTCGCCTTGGCTCTTTGACCCGGGGTGCTATGTTGCGCTTTTTGGACTCCCAGGAGACTTGGAAGAGGGAAGTGACGTCAACGACTAGAGAAACGCAGATTGGATGTTGACAGAAGAAAACAAAATCAACATCCAATCTGCATTTGCTGCGTTGTTGACGTCACTTCCCTCTCCCTAGTCTCCTGGGAGCCCAAAAAGCGCAACATAGCCCCCCTGCTCGCCTGGGCTGTCACCGGACCTCCAGGACTCACGCAGCGGTTCGGAGAAGCGGGTTGTACTCATCATGCATGGCGTCTTCGTCACCGCCGGGCCGCCAGGACTTTCCCAGCCCCAACGCACGGTGGGGCCTGCGGACGCCATTCTGGAGAGCTTGCCAGGACACTTCTGCCAGCTGGACGGGGGACCGGCCCAGCGAGCAGCCCACTGGGAAGCACTGGGCCCTCATCGCCCGCAACATCGGCCTGCGCCCTCACCCGCGGGCTTTATTTCACATCGTCAGCACCTCTCTGACATCTATACGTCGTCGACTTCTCCTTGTACATATCATCTCATAATCATCATCACTAGACGTGGCACCGCGGGCCTCCATGGTACGGGCTGTCGCCTTTCCGCGGTGCCACGGCTCTCCTGAGCCAATAAAGATTATTATTATTATTATTATTTGGCAATGAGTCGGCTGCATACGGGCTCGACGCCGGCACATGTCCTGCACGTACAGGTTGCCGCCTCAATCGGCTTTGCGTGCATGCGAGATCGCTCCAAGTAGTGCAGTATGCGAGAAAAAAAAATTAAAGTGAATTGACTGCATAAAATGCGCAAAGCAGGTCCCCAGATAAATAGCCATCTGATTCGGAGCGCCACATTATGGTCAACACCGAAACTATTTTCGCAAGTCTAAACGTCATCGTTGTTGCACGTGAAGCGGTACGTGTGAACGAGTACATTTCGCGAAACTTGAGTGTCGCGAAACTGTTGCGCGCCTAAAAGATGCATCGTGTGAACAGACCTTTAGACAACTTGAGAAGCTCTGCTTTAAAGAGAGGTCGTTTCACATCAACTGCGACAACGTTCCGAGCTTTGTTAATCCGGACCACACCCACCATGCCTGGAGCAACGTTGTTCAGGTAGTCTGTAAGCTTGAGTTTACTGAGAGACTCAACCTAGTGGTTCTCAGTCGGGATGTACAATACAGTGCATCCAACTTGTAGGTTTCCTTCACCCGTGAGAGATGAAGCATGACACCGTGGGTCCGTCTTACGCCTCTTCTTTCCTTGAGCAGTCTCTAATAGACCCTTTCCGAAATTCAGTGCCATCTGGTGACTCAAATGGCAGTTTGACTTTTACCGTACTAATGGCGGCGATGAACCTGTGGTTTGCAGTACTGTATGGGGCACCGTCACTTTCGCAAGTCGTCGGTAAATGAGAATGCGCGCGACACTGATCAGTTCTTTTTAAATCTCTTTCAGTGTCGATGGCGAAAAAGATCCAACCAGTCAGAATGAAGCGCCAGCCCACATAGACGCCTTGATAAACTTCTATACATCCAGGAGCTTTGAAGCCGAGTGTGTGCTACTAACAGATTGACTGGGCCCGAGTTAGAAAGTAACGCTTACGCAGCTCTTGCATCCGATTCCTGCTTCACATCGCGCTAACATCTAGAATGTATAGGCATCGAATCATCTGCTTAGGAGCATCTCCAACTTCTTCCTTCATCACTAAACAGACGGCCGCCATTAGTATAGCACATAGGCCATTTTTCAGATGATGATAGTGATCAAAGTTGCCAGTCTGAATTCCGGAAAGGGTCTATTCATCGCCGTCGGGCAGCATGTCGTCGACATCGCAGACAGACACGATCGTAGAGGAAGTGCAAGTCATCGCATCTGTGGTTGGTTCTTTGGGCGGAATTTCATCGCCGTCTTTGAAAGACGTCCCCGAATCTGCTATGTCTTGCAGGGCGGTAAGCATCAGTTGGTCTGTTGATTCAGCGTTCATTTTTGCAGGAAGTTTGGCCTCCCTGGAGGGCGTCCTTCTCGAAGAAAGGTCCGATACTTCTCTGCTGTTACGTAATCGGGGGATATAAACTGCAGGCCTGCTATTTAGCAAATATTTGGTTATATCTCAGGAGACACAGATAGAATTATCAGACGCCGTGTCGTCGTCGTCGTCTTCCAAGTCGGAACACTAGAAGGTCGTTATTTAGAGCCGCGGTCACACTGATAGTACAACATAAAAACTGGTTATTTTTATTATTTTTATTTCTTTAATTATCAACTTAAGAACTGGTTATTGTTCATCCTTTGCTAGCTAACTCCGAGATTTTGTTGAACTACGTTTCTCATGGAAATGCGAAGTCACATCTTTCTCTCGTTTTTTCAAGAGTGCCACAGTGCTCTCACCTCGGTCGCTCGCTCTTTAATATTTTTGTGAACGATAAAAGGCTGGGAAAATGGTCGAGTAACTCTCCCCGTTTCCTTAGATTACTATCTCGGTAGAGCTATCATAAAGCATGTGTCGCTTGTACGATCCTGTTATCCTCTTGTAGAGTGTTGGGTATTGTCACTCGCCTTAGTTCTGTGTTTCGCGATAAATTCCGTTTTTATGTCTTGTTCAGTAGCTTTATTTTTACAAATCTATATTTTTCATCAGCTTTTGGGACAACCTATTACCACTGCTGCGGCGACGTGTGAACGAGTCCGAAAGAGATTCGCGAAAACGTTTCCCGCTAGGCAAAACTTGTCTCAGCCTTAATGTTATGAGCATCTCTTTAATTTTTGGTGTTTGATCGAGTTATATTCTAGACCATCTCAATACGTAGCGCATCAAAATCGCGCACGAACCGTCGATTTCTTGTATTTTATACACTATTTATCAAACTTTTTTTTTTCATTTAAACTACTACATACTCGTTTTTTATAGATGATATTGTATGATATGGTCAGTGTCTTTTATTGCGGAGAAACTTGCTCCATCCTGCAGCATGGGGTATTTTTCGGGCACTTTTCGAGGCCAGTCCGCACAGAACGATAATCGGTTATAACGATCAAATTGTTTTGGTTTTTTTTATTATCGTTATAAGCGGATTCCACTTACCAAAGTTTTCTTTTAAATAAAATCAACAAATGAGGAAGACAAGAACAACTTAGTTTGTGACCTAATGGGTTCCACCTTGCATAAAGGACCAACCCTGGCAGATGTGATCTCTTCAGACAAAAATAAGTTTATTCTGAAAACTGATTCGCGGTAATAAATCTCATAAAACAACTAAACGAAACATTTTTATTCCACTCCTAAAAAAGTAAACCCAATTTTATTTTCAGTTCTGGCGCGCTTGTGGAAGCATCCAAATGTAGGAGCGGGCTATGTGTCTTTCACTATTTTATGAATACAAAATTATGAAACCAATTATCTTTGAGAAGCATAGAGACCGATGAAAATAAAAAAGAGGACATTAATCATATTCTCACACACAAACAAACCTACGGTCTATTTTCTACCGATACGTTAAATAGCTTTCCCTCCTCGCCACCTGTGTACCCTACTTCCTCCAGACAGAAGGGAGCCTAACAATCAATCCCCACCCATCACGCCATTTCACACATGTGCCGGAAACGCTCCCCCCTCCCCCCACTAAAACTTTTTTCTTTTTTACATAGAACGCCGCCGAGACAATCTCACAAGTTTCCAAAACCAACTACATAACAAGTAACAAAACAAAATGCATACTCCTGCAACAACTCTGAGTCAATGCAAAAGAGCGGTCCCATTCCCCTATCCATCCCCTTCCTCCCTTTCCCTCCGCCCGCACTTCCACAAAAAAGTATAGAGAAACAAAAAAGACAAACTGCGAAACCATTAAGATAACAACGATACCAAAGAAAACATGAACTGTTATTCATCTCCCGTTCTTCTGAAGAATGGCCTTATGCACAAGAAAGACCTCAGGCACGATTCACGAAGAGCTTCTTAAATTACAACAACTTAGCTGAGAAGTTCGTAAGTTAAGAACATCGTAAGAGGAGAAATTGGTGTACACAAGTGCGTTCTCAAGTGAAAAGTAAAAAGAGACGTTATCGTGCAGTAAAACTAGAACTTCTGATATCCTGCAAGCTCTCGATCCCCGCAAATGCGGGCTGTTGCTATGACGACGGCGTCTTAGGCAACTTGAACAACCAATCGGAGAGCTCTGCATGGTTCGAGGCACGTGGATTTTCAAAAGCAAACGCAGACGGCCTTTCGCCAACGCTCGTCTAGGGATCGTGTCCGTGCAGTAAAATGTCGACGCTAACACGATTTAAACGGGCCCGAATGCGGAGGACTTGATAACCGCCTTTTTCGACTGCTACGAACTCGATCGCTACGAAGTCAACAAAACTGTCATCGTTACTAAAAGAAGACGGTCTACGCCGGTCGTTTGCAAGGCGGCGTAGATAGAGCCCCATTGCCGTGGCGTTTTTCGCGGCCTCAGAGATGCAGGGGTTGAGCAGACGTCCAAGAAGATACGTTTGAACTATGTGAGTGTCAGCAAGAGCCACGTAAACACCTGTACACATTCGGAAGGGACACGCGCGTTTGATCGAAGTGCTGAATTCGCGCTGTTGGACCGCGCCTTGGTAAGCGCATCGGGACCGATCTTTTAAGAGTGCCACTCGATGCTGACGTGACACTCGGCAAAGGAAGGAGGAACCGGCATCGCCTAGCTCCCACGAACTGTTCTAGCTACACAGTGTTGACGTACCGTCGTGCCAGTTTAAAATTCGCATACTGATAACAGTGTATATACCGTATGTTGCGAAGATAGACGTGCGCAGGGTTCCCCATGAAAGGGGACTGTCACAATCTCCATCTGGCTAGTAGCGCTGCCAGATTCCCTAGCGGTAGTTGTCCGATAACGCGATCACCATCACGAGACCTTAAATCACTTCTTCTTCAGACCCAGAAACGAAAGGAACGTTGTCATGTTTTTGTTTAGCCGGCCACGTCCTGTTGGCCTTGCGGTCTATCTACATTTGTAGCAATGGACCTCTTGGCGAATATGTGCTGCCACCTAGACACGCGAATCGGTTCGAGACTAGGTGACTGGAAAACAACGCTCGCCCAAGGCCTCTCCCACCCGTTCCACACCCAAAACGTCAGCTACATCCTGTTCACCCATTGAGGCGATGTGACCTAGATACGGCTCCCTCCCCCAAGCTCACCTTTGTCCCCATCGTGCGTAATCTTCCGCCCCGAGGTCGACACAACGAAACCGACGAAACCGCTTAAAGGCGAGAAATGCAAGATGGCGGATTGTTTGGAACTAGATACTCTCGAACCCAGGCGCATGAAATACTCCGCGCATGCGCACCTCGTATTTCTACAAAAGGTCCATTGGCGAAGAGGAAAAATAATTCATTGAGGTTCTTCGTACATCACAAGTTCGCGTCGTATTCTACAGCTACCAGGCTTTCTTCAAGCTTCTGAGCTTGCCATACGCACGTTCGGCAGACTTGAACCTTTTGAAGGAGATGGTGAGGACTGGCCGTCATACGTCGAACGTCTTGAAGCTTTTTTTTTTTTTTTTTTTCAGCGAACTACGTTGCCGATGAGAAGAAAAAGGACACTTCTTTAGTTGCTCCGGCTCGAAGACCTGCTCCCTACTGCCAGATTCGGTGAAGCCCGCCAAACCACAAGATAAATCCTTAGACGAAGTTCTTACCGTTCTCGGGAGTTACTACTGCCCTAAGCCTTCTGTCGTTGTTTAACGTTATCGTTTCAATTCGCGTGTTCACGCGGAAGGGGAGACCGTAAGCAATTTTGTTGCAGCATTGAAGAACCTGTCGGAACACTGCAATTTTGGATCAGAGCTAGAAAACATGCTGAGAGACCGCAAAATCTGCAGAATAAACAGCGTTACAATCCAGACCAGGCTCCCGGAGCAGCCGGACCTCACGTTCGAGGATGCTGTGCAGACCGCTTTGGCCATGGAAGCCGCAAAGAAGGACGCCGGAGAGATTTGCCAGGAAATCTCTAGCAGCATTGCGTCACGACTTTGGCGGGAGACGTCACCTGCTGCCGCTGCGGAGATGGACACCTTGCGCCCAGCTGCAAGCATGTGAATACCACGTGCAACTACTGCAGGAAGCGGGGACACCGGTCGAAACTGTGTAATTCAAAACAGAAAAACGCCCAGTTGTCCAAGAACAGACCTGCGAAGCAGCGTTTTTCAGGGATAGGACGCAAGTCCCGTCCATCCCAGACACTTCCAGTGAACGCTCTGGATGACAACGCTGAAGGTATCGGAGAGACGACGTCCGAGGTTTTCGACATGTGGTAGGTTGACAGCTCTTTGTCGTCACCGTCTTTCACTGTCACTGTCAACATGTGCGCCAAGCCACTTTGCATGGAGATGGATATGGGAGCGACTGTCTGTCATGTCAAAAATAATTTTTCAGGAGTTACTTCCACCTGTACCTGTCGAGCCATCTAGGGTGCTGTTGCAAAGTTACTCCGGGGAAATTACTCCGGTCCAAGGCAAAATAGACATAAGAGTACAGTTCCAAGACAAAAAGACGGTATTACCTCTTTACCTTACAGGAGATGGTTCACCTACTCTGCTTTAACGCAATTAGATTTGAGAGCTGCAAATCAATTTTTCGGAGGGGAAGGCGACTGTCCATTCCCTCTCATGGTGTGAAAACTCTAGTTTACGAGTTTTCAGAAGTCTTCGACGAAAGCCTTGGCACCTTCAAGGGCACCGAAGTCCACTATTCATGTTCGACAAGATGCCCCTCCAAAGTTCTTCAAGCCACGCCCGCTACCTTTTGCATTGAAGGATGGAGTTACGCAAGAGAGCTTCAGCGGCTAGAAAGAGAGGGTGTTATGGTACCGGTCAAAACTTCAACCCGGGCTGCGCCCATTGTTCCGGTGTCAAAGAAGGATGGCCGTGTGAGGATTTGCGGAGATTTCAAAGTTACCGTAAATCCAGTGGCAACATTAGGGAAGTACCCCATTCCAAGAATCGAAGATCGGTGGGCCACGCTTTCCGGGGGCGAGAAATTTACAAAGTTGGATTTGAGGGATGCCTACCAACAAGAGTTCTCGAACAAGACTCAGGAAGTATGTGACCATTTCAACACACATGGGCTTGTTCCAGTACACCCGTCTTCCTTTCGGAATGTCGTCTGCTCCAGCTACCTTCCAGCGGGAGATGGAGAACTTGTTTCGAGGACTCCCACACGTTGCTGTGTACTTTCACGACATTCTTGTCACTGGCAAGACCGACTCAAATCACCTTCGCAATCTTCGCTCGGGTCTCGCTCGTCTTCGGGACGTTGGACTAAGGCTGAGATTTGACAAGTGCCTTTTCTTTTTGCCTCAGGTAGAATACCTTGGGCACGTCATCAGCAAGGAGGGACTGTCGCCATGTCTTGGCAAGGTGACAGCTGTCCTGCATGCCCCGGCGCCACGAAATGTTAAGGAACTTCAAAGTTTCTTGAGTTTGATCAACTTTTTCCGGCGGTTCCTTCCAAACCTGTCTGGACGTCTTCATCCACTGCATTCGCTTCTCACTGACGGAAAGAAGTGGGAATGGGGAATACGTCAAGAGGACGCCTTCACTTCAAGCTCGCATCTCTTGACCTCAGCTCCAGTTCTCGCTCATTTAACCCAGAGAAGCCTGTGTGCCTTAGTTCCGATGCCTCACCGTACGGGATCGGCGCAGTCTTGGCACACCGGGAAGCCGATGGTCAAGAACGTCCCATCGCCTTCGAATCCAGAAGCTTGTCACGAGCCGAACAGAGCTGCAGCGAGCTCGACAAAGAAGCATTAGCCTTGATGTACGGTGCTGACCAGTTCCAGCAGTACCTGGGGGAAGCCCATTCCAAGCCTTCACGGACCACAAGCCTCTACTTGGTTTGCTGAGTCCTGACAGCCAATTCCAGTCCACGCTTTGTCTCGACTCATTAGGTGGGCTCTGAAGCTTTCTGCTTACAGGTACCAGCTTCTTTACAAACCGGAAAAAGATTTGGATCACGCAGATGCCCTCAGTACACTGCCAGTGCCGACAAACAGTGTTTCAAGAACTGTGCCGGCTGATATCTTTATGCTCGAAAATGCTTATCCCAATCTTCTGTCATCTGCTGCCGTGGCTCAAGCATCAAAGAACGATCCGGTTCTAGGGCATTGTGGTGCTTGCTGTCCTGAGGGGAGAGAGCATTACATTGGGACCAGAAAGGAACCCCTTCAGTGCAAGGAGCACTGAACTAAGCCTTCATGAAGAATGTTTGCTCTGGGGAGCACGAGTGGTAGTCCCAGAAGCGTTGCGAGATGGAGTCCTGAAGCTTCTTCATGCAGGCCACTTTGCCATTGAGAAAACCAATATGGTCGCCAGAAGCCACGTCTGGTGGCCGGGTATTGACAATGACATTGCCGAAAACGTGAAGGGCTGCGAAGTTTGCCAAGCTCATTAACGGGCTCCACAGCCAGTTCAACAGACACCCTGGCCTTTTCCACAAACGCCTTGGTCCAGACTCCATGTTGATTTCGAAGGCCCATTCATGAGGCAAACCTTCTTAGTCATAGTGAATGCATTCTCAAAATGGATTGAAGTCTTCTCCGTGTCATCCACCTCGGCGGAAGCCACTATCACAGCTCTGCGAGTACCATTTACCCAGCATGGACTACCAGATTGGATAGTATCAGATAATGGTCCTGCCTCTGCAAGTGCACAACACTTGAAATCCTGACACGCAACGGTATACGCAACATGCTTGTTTCGCAGATTCAAATAGTGCAGCAGAGCGTGCCGTTCAGACTGTAGAGAACAAGCTAAAAAAAAGTACATTTGGCTGTTATCGGACTCAGATATCTAGGCTTCTGTTCTACCACTGGACCACTCCGCATGAGGTCACTGGTAGAGCGTCGTGCAAGCTACTGACCAGGAGACGTTTTCGCACGCCGCTAGATGTCCTCCCGCCAAGCCTCCAGTCATCAGTACTACTCAAACAGCTCAAGCAGAAGCTATACGCGGATAAAGGGTGCCGGCAAGGTTCATCTTGCGGCATGGAAGAGGACATCTTCGCGAGGAATTTCCGTCAAGGTGCAACATGGATGCCTTCTCGTGTGATAGGAGCCACCAGTCAGTCATCAGCACAAGTCCGCCTCAACGACGGTACAGTGTGGCTTCGTCACTGATGACCACCTGCGGCCCAGACAGACGGAGACAACCGCAGCAATCAGCGAGCGAGCCACTTCAGCCCGAGACTGCCGCAGATCAGTCAGAACCACAAACAGGGAACACCATCCAAACTGCTGATCCAGTTACAGTTCTACATGATCCCGTTGCTGTAGTACCAGTTGAAGCAGCTGACAGTGTTCAGAAACCCATGGACAAGAGCACCCCCGTTTTTGCCACAACCAGCAGCACACCGCAGCTGCGACGTAGCGCAAGGACTAGAAGACCCGTGCAGCGCTACTCCCCTTCGTCTTTTTTATGCTTGAAATGTTCTAAAGGGGGAGGGTTGTCACAATCTCCATTTGGCTAGTAGCGCTGCCAGATTCCCTAGTGGTAGTTGTCCGCTACCGCAATCACCATCACATGACATTAAATCACTTCTTCAGACCCAGAAACGAAAGGAACGTTGTCATGTATCTGTTCAGCCGGCCACGGCCTGCTGGCCTTGCGGTCTATCTGCACTTGTAGCAGGGACCTATTCTCATAAGAGCGCTCCCCCCTCCCCCCCCCCCCCCCCCCCCCATCCAGCCCCCTCCAAAATAACTTGTTTTCTCTCGGCATTTCGGGTGCGTGGAGGAGAAATGGATCGGCTTCGCCTTCACTTTGAAGTGGAAAAACCGAATGATCATCTCATTGGGCTAGTGACCATACAGTGACGTCATGGACTTTTCGCGCAGAATTTCAAATAAATCTCTCGCCGACAAAATTGCTCTAAAATTTTGTTTCGCGTAAAATGTATCATTTGACACGCGTGTCCAAACCAGACTGTTAAAAATACGTTTTTTTTTTTTTCTTTTCAGGGGCCCTTTAAAGATTGGTGTACTGTGGTATAGAAAAGTGGATCAGAGAATGCTCCGCCGCACAGTTGCTATCGCAAGCGACATAACTAAAACAATTTTTCTATTTAAAAAAAGACCATCACAAATTAATTGTGTGCCCTTTCCCAGAGGTAAGGGAGGGGGGGGGGGGGGTCATTGCCCCTTTGGCCTCCCCCAGTGTGCACGCCTATGGTTTTGAAGGTGATTCATACGGCGTTGATTTGAGCTTTGTATCACACAAAACAAGGAGATAGAATCAGGTAATAAACCGCGCAGGGACACGGACAGGGTAGAAGGCGGAAGGCATGCACGATGCTGGCTTACAACTCAGCTTTAATGGATCTGACAACGCGTATAAATACAAAATTTGCCCGAACCAAAAGCAACGAAGGGAAACAACGCTTAAAGGGCAACTCCGATCGGTTTCGGAAAGTTTGAGATAGTGGGAGATAAAACATTAAAAGTACTGCGAAACATCCCTACGCCGCTTGCCTCATGAAAATCAAAATATTTTTCGTGCGATCTTGCTATTACCATAATCCCAAGTAGAAACCGGAACCTCGGCACAGCCGGGCACCATTGTACGCTCAACGTTAGTTGCACACGTACCTACGTGGTACACAGGGATGACGTGATCTACTTGCGGTAACTGAGAAATGACGCGCATGCACGGGGAGGGGGAGGAGCGGGGAGGGAGGACAGACAAAGCGGCGGCGGCAAAGAGGCAACGCAAGTGACGACACAGCAGGCTATGTAGGCGGCAACCCAGGCGGCTAGACACCAAAACATAGCGTGCGACATCCCGTACCACCTTCTCCCTCTTCTGTGTTTTCTTATTCTCGTTTGTTCTTTTTCGTCTCTCTTTTGCCTCTTCTCTCGGTCAGACGTATAGCGCCGGTAGCGCCGTCTGGTTAGCTCCCCCTAGAAAAGAAAATATAAAGAAAAAAATTGCGCATGCAAGAGACGTCAGCCACAACGGAAATACAACTTTGGCTGCGCCGCACGTCGCCGGTTAAATTAGCGGATTTTGGTGACTTCGGGCATCTTAGCCTTCGGGGGCCGGTTAAATTATCATTTAGGTGGTATTACATTATAATATTGGACATGTGGTCTCTCTAGATGATAACAAAGAGAGCTGCATTGTTTTCTCACAACCGAGAATGAAGCGGAGTTTCCCTTTAAGAAGGACAAAACTTGTTCATTGAGTCATCTGCGCGCACTGCTGTTTTCCCATCTACAAAGAATCATGCTCTCCTTTACCGACAAGGTAACTTACGGAGCACTAACACATTTTGTCCCGCTTGTCCGATAGCGCGCGCTTCTATAATCTCACGCAAGAGCTTGTTCTTTCGTCTACGTCCGAGTACATCCGCAGTCGCGGCAGTGCACACCAAGATGCCCGACAGAACCTGTGACATATTGTAACGGTGCTCTCTTAACCGCTCATTAAGACAGCATCCTGTCTGCCCTATGTTTCTGCGGCCGCGCGAAAGGGCGATAGAATACACCACTTCCACAACGCATGATACAAACTGGGTTTGGTGTTTCTTAGCGCATACTCGTTTTTCTTGTACATCAGAATTCATTTTTTTACACATCCTAGACAATTTGTCCGGAGCCGAAGAGACCACATGAACACAAACTCGACGTGCCACTTTCTTCAAATTATGAGAAACCTTGTGTAGGCACGGTAATACTGTGATTTTCTTTGTTAGATTCGTCATCGCTCTCGATGTGTCTTCTCTTCAGTAGAGTCTCTGCGACCGCAGTCAGGAGGTGCGATGGGTAGCCTGCGGCCATGAGTCTTAATACTTTATTTTTAAATCTATCCTTCACCAAGTGAAAGCAAGATTTAAGTAAAGCACACTTAAAACAAATGCTAATGATTCCCCTTTTCACCAGTTTATAATGGGCTGATGAAAAAGTACAAGGGGTTTGTTGCCTCAAAATTCATAAAGTCAGCACATGTGTGAGAGACAGCAGTGGGGCCTGAGGTCTAGAAATCTAATGGATGCGTTCACCGGTTATTCGGGCGTGAGAATGAACGGTTCCAGGCATTCACTAAAAGTCACCAGAACACCAAAGACCTTTGTCATCAAAACGCTCTCAGTTACCGTTTAAAAGTACAAAAAGTCACCTACAAGCCTTAATATCTTCTTTACCCTGGAGCCTTCAAGTTTCTTAGATAAAATTACGTCATAAAGCGCAAGGTAGCTTTTGCTTAACACAGGAGCTAAGCAGGATCCGATACAGACGGCCACACTTGTACGTAATCCGTTACAAGTAACGAAATTACTTGTAATCTCTTACATTTATCAGTAATTTAGTAACGGAATAATTACATATTTTCTAGAGTAATTTTAAAGTAATTCCCTTACATTTTTATGTAACGGATTCCTTGTAATCCGTAACATTTTGTTTCAGGACCCCCCCCCCCCCCCCCCCCCCCCCCTCTCCTTTTAAAGAAAGGGTTGTTTTTATTCTGGTAAAGTCGAGCGCTGTGACACCGCAAAGGGAGGCTTGGCACTTTTCAGTTCCGCAAAGCCTTTTTTTTTTTTTGCAACACTAAGCACCTGAATCTATTTTTTTTTTTTTAGACTCTAACAACAATGTCAAAACATCCAAATGAACATTTCTACAAATATAAGAAAAAAAAGGGGGGGGGGGGCAAGTTATATCCGCCTTTTTTAGTCCCTTTGTTTGTTTGTTTTCTTTGCGATCGAAGGCGGGACGAGGCGGACACCGAGTGATTGTGTGGCTCTTCGAGAAGCTCGATCCGATAAGTGCACAGACAAGAATTAACAATGTCTATTTGCATAATGTCACAACACGAGACCACGCGCCAACTGCCCTAAAATCCACTCAAAGTGATGTGATAATATGTGAAGGTGTTACTGCCACAAGCATCCTCGTTCTTTGCTGCACCCTTATCATCTTCTCTTAGAAAACAGGTTGTATTTTTTTCTGCTTCTTTCACCCTATTTGACCCTGTTTTAAGAGCTACTTACTCTTTTGTAGTCCAACTTCTAGGGTTGGCCCACTTCATTTGTGAATTCCAGCCAGGTTATCTGCATCTCAGTCACCATTTTTCTGAGTCAGCTTTTTGCGAGCACTTCGAAAATGGTATTAGTCTTCCTTTTCTCTTCTCCCTGTTTTTACCCCAGCAGGACGCATCTTATCTCAAGCAGATATTTTTACAAATAAAACATAATGGTGGCTGACGTAGACTTGATATTCTGGGCTTGAGGAGAGAGTGAAACTCGTGAGTGGGGCCCGCGGCTTACTTAGTTCTTTGCCCATCGCTGCCCGTGGCATCAGCGGACGTCTACCTGGAGAACACCGGAGTAAACTGCAGTCGGTTCGTGCTCCGTGCGTTTTTGAACGGCATCAAGAAAGGTACACACGGCAAACGTGCGTTTACATTTCCTTGTTTTAACCGACTTCTAATCAATTGCTGTTATGAGTGTCCTTTTTTTTCTTTCGATTACTTATATTTATATGCTGGAAACCTTTTTTTTATTCACCGTCTCAACCGAGGCTCGACCTGTTCAGAACCAAAGGAAGAAGAATATCGATAATACCTTACTGTTACAAGTATGTTTTGCTATTGTCTGGCAGTATATGCCGGTATACTAAGATGGACATAAATTAATTCTTATTCTAGTTTTGGCCAGATGTATGGTGACTTCTACAGCTTCGCGATTTTGACAATGGAGAATTTCAGAAGATTGGTCCGATGACTCCGATAACGATACCCGATACTCCGCCGCCGCACATGCGCATTCTTCATAACGTTATCGGGGGTACGGAGGTATCGGAACGATCTACTAAAACTCTCGAATATCAGGCAACGGCTGCTACGACGAAGCTTTGCTCTATCTTCGAAGTAAATAGTTCTTCCATTGCTTCGCTGAAGAAGCTCAATGCAGAGCATAAAGCATTCGTGAGGAATAATATGCCACTCCCATACAGTGCCTCAGTTCAAAGGGTGTTCAGCGTAACAGTAAGAAATAGTGCAAAAGGTCTGACGAGACTTTCGAGAGTCAGCTGTTGCTTAAGATATTCAAGGACATTAAATGGAACAGGTTGCAACAATAAGAACTTGAATAAACCTCTTGCCTTTGTTTCTTAATTGTAGACAATATTGTTGAACGTAACGCCACGAAAGTAACGGATTACTTTTTGGGGTAACGGTCACTTACTTTTATGGAAGAGTAATTGTAATTGTAATAAATTACAATTTAGCCTTGAGTAATTGTAACTGTAATTCCTTACTATTTTTCAGTAACGTGTACAAGTCTGCAGACGGCGTTGTCGTAAACAAAAGTCTCTAAACTCCATGTCGAGAACGTCGAATTTCAATAAATGGCTAAGATATGTCACTCACCCCTACCACATTCATTTTGAAAATCTGCGTATTCGTAGTCGTTAATACAGTCTTCAACACACAATAAAACCTCCGAGTGCGGAATCGAATAGTAGATTCTTAATGTTTACGGAACAGGCTATAATGCTTATGTCCGGGCAGTTTCAGAAATTCTAATATATGTTCTGTGTTTTGTACCTGAAAGTGATCGCCAATTGATATAACGTTACATTTTGTTTGTAAGATTGCGGCCACCGATTTTTGCAAGGTTCCATTTTCTGATACTATATTACGCGTAGCGGAAGTCAGTTTTGTGTGTCATAGCTGAGAAGAAGAGATCTAGATTTATGCCCTTATCGACAGCTAAGGCAAGTTTATCTAGCTTCAGCCGTTTGCAAATATTGCGAGCTTCAGTTTTTACCTTTGCTAAAGACACGTCTCGTCTGCGTACACAGGTGGCCTCGATAGCGTAATACGCTATCGAGGTCACCTGTGTATGCAGAGGACGGTTTCTTAATGAGCGCTTAAGAGAGCACCGGTACAATGTGTCACAGGTTGTGTCGGGGCATTTTGGTGTGCACTGCCGCGACTGCGCATGTACTCCAGCCTTTGAACGATGCACGGACATCAGTAAACAATAGGACAAGCTCACGCGTGAGATTACAGGAGCGCGCGCTAACGGACCAGCGGGGTCAAAATGTGTGAATGCCCCGTCACTTGCCTTGTCGGTAAAGGAGGGCATGTTTCTTTGTAGATCGGAAAACAGCAGTGCGCAATGATGACTCTTGGAACACGTGTCGTCTTTCTAAAGTGTTGTTTCCCTTTGCTTTTGGTTCAGGCAAAGTTTGTATTTATACGCCTTGTCAGATCAATTGAAGCTCAGTTGTAAGTCAGCCCCGTGTCTGTCTTCCGTCTCCTACTCTGTCCGTTTCCTGCACTGTTTGTTACCCGTTAAAATGAACTACCAACTATCCCATTCGTCAACGCAGATAAATTCGATGAGAGTCCCTTATCGACGACAGCATTCGTCACCTCTGCATCGGAAAACAAGCAGATGACAAAGAAACGAGATTGACCTCTTCTTCTAAAATTGAAGCCAGCGATGAAACTATTCATACGGCAAAGATCCACAAGAGTGGCGCGAGCATATTCCACCCAGCAAGCCAGCCGGTCGTGGGCAGACGGTCTTGGCCAGGGACCGTCGGAGCAACGCTGACTCGGAGCAGGAAGAAGTGCCTTGCTAGGCCTATATTCTGCCGAGTTCGCCGAGCTAGCCCTTGACGGTCGCTTGGTCGGTGGGATCGTTACCGGTGTAGCATTTCCCGGATGTTTGTGGATCCAGCGTTCATGTCAATCGCGGTCGGTTTCAAGTACTGCTTTTTTTTTTTCCGGCTGCTTCAAGTCCGGGCGCGCGAGAAGAGCACGTAGAAAGATAATTGACCGTTGGTCGTAGCGATCAAGTAACTGAGCTACACTGTCGACCATGTTGATTTAATCGTCAAAAAAGTGCATAAGACAGCTCCGGAGCTGTCGTAGGATTTGATCGTAACCTGCGCAAAACGTACGATCGTTTCGTTTCGTGAATACGACTTGTTATTACGTTATGTCGTGTGCAGATTTTTTCGGGGTAAGATCGTTTCGTGAATCTGACCTCTGGTCTGCATATCTAAAGAAAAAAAAAACAGGACGGATTGCTGAAGCAATCCCCCCACTTTAGTTGTTCTAATAGTCTCTCTCAGCCACCGTTTTCATGGGTGGTTATTCCTACATAAAAGGTTAGTATCACGTACTTCACTTAGGGACACATTCACTGCACTCATCTACGATGTTTGGAAATCTCCGAATGGTGTGCCTTTGAGCTCCCTGCTCGTTTGCGTTTCATTAACTTGTTATTCATACACACCCCTGTTTGACCCACGTTTGTAAACCTACACGCCAAAGGGAGGCCGTAGACCGCATCTTTAGAGCATTCTCAAGGTTACGATGATTTTTTGCTCAACCTCTCGACCCGCCTCTCGGAGATAGCCTATTAAGTTTGAAATCGGGCAATGAAGACGTCCGTTACATTAAACTGTGCAGCAATCGCACTCAAAATGTGTGAGACTGAGCAAAGAACCTCGTCCAATCTCCTACTTTTCCGGAGAATTCCCACAACAATCCGAAAAACCCTCCCTTTACACTGAGCAATGCCATTTCTTTATTGCCTGCCTTTGTCAAGCTTACCGCTTGAGCCTGCATAGTGACGCGCACCTTGTGTGCGTAAAACGTTTTAGAGCGCAGCTCTTAGGCGCCCGTTTCCGGCTTGAGTGGCGTCGCCGTTGGCGTAACCACGCGCGTTGCATTATAGAATTAATGCAAGCGGGCGCAACCACGCGTTGCATTATGGGAACATTTCCCCGCTAAATTTAGAGGAAATTTTCGCTAAAATTAACGGGGAAATTTTTCAGCTAAATTTAGCGGTGAAATTTTTTTGTTATATTTAGAGTGGAAATTTACGGCTAAATTTAGCGGTAACATTTCCCCGCTAAATTTAGCAGAAACACTTCCCCGCTAAATTTAGCGAAAAAAGTTTCACACTAAATTTTGTGGGAAAATTCACCACTAAATTTAGCGGAAAATTTACCCGCTCCGCTAATTTTAGCAGAAAACGTTTCCCGGTAAATTTAGCGGAAAATATTCGCCGCTAAATTTAGCAGAAAAATACAGGCTTGGGTCAACTTTTTCGTACCTTCAACACAGTTCCTTCTCTAAAAACAGCTGAAAATCCAAAAACTCCATTGACCCATCGCTAGGATCCTCACACACAAATTTAAGCTCCGGTGCTGCCCCTACTAAAAAAAAAAATATGAACTGTTCTAATGGGCAACCATTTTCCAAACATACCAAAATGCCATTCACGTAGCGCCTGATGACAACGGAGCCTTTCGGAAAACCCTCCAAAAACCACTGCACTTTAAAATGTAGCACTCTCAGGTGGGCCCCTGACAGAATCAGCGACATTGGCGAGCCAATGCAAATTCTTCTTTTTGGACAAATTCCTTTCCGTCAAACCCTACAGTGGTCACTGTCGGATACTTTTCTAACACTCTCATATAACTGGATATGTATATACTCGACAACGCTTGGAACCTAACCAGATTGTCCTCTACCAGAACCTTCACTCGAGTCAATTTATTTATTTATTTATTTAATATACCTCAAAACGCCCTTTCGGGCATTGTATGAGGGGGGAGTACACGTTTTTGACAAAAATATTAAAACAATAAATTTCGTACATATTTGCTTAAAGACAAGAAACAATGCAAATATACCCACTCAAGAAAAAGTCAACAACTCACTCCAGTCCAAAGAACACTATAGATCTTTGATATCGAGAGAGGCCACCTTGCACTCCCGACGGTGCAAGTCCCTTAGTAGGTCCACCAGCCCCTTGGAATTGCAAAGCGACAAAGTGTTATCCAAAGCTATAACTGATATCCCCTTTATCAGAAACTAGGAGAGGACTATTTGCCACGATCCCGCTTCATTACTCACAATCTCCGACAGATTCTGATTAATGAAGAGTGCTTCTAATGACCTCCAAGCGTGCTCATAGGGACTTCCCTTACCTTTTTTACTATCCGTTCAAACTCACAGCCATCTAGAATTTGCAGAACTCTTTATTTAGTTACCTTCAAGTCTATCCTGCACGGCACAAACAAATGTCCAGGGCTTCGTCGATCTCTGTTCTAAACACTTTATGGGACATACCAAATTTCTCACTTTTTTCTGCTTGCAATGAAGCTATGCTCCGCCTCACTAAAACCATGCAGTACCGCCAAGGCTACAGGGGAAGAGTGTATCCCGACCTGTTCAAGAGGACGGAAAGGTTGAACGAGGGAATCTCAGCTTTTCTCTCCCGCTCATCCTTTCGTCCTCTTGAACAGGTTGGCATACGCTCTCTCCCTTTTAGCTTTGGCTGTACTGCACGGTTTTAGTGAGACGGAGCATAGATTATTTTATGTTCTTTTTTAATCATCGCCACGGTCTTGAAGTATATTTTGTCAAAGTCACATTCCGTTTTCCACAAACTTCGATACCACCAGGAAAGAGTTCTTTGTATCTTTTTATAACGGGGGTAGCTTGCGGCCTAAAATACTTCAAAATACACGATTCATTATCTCCTAGGACAATGCATTTCTGAAACTATCATCAGGCCATTGGGGTGCTCGCCAAGAAGACCTATAGAAAATTGGGAAAACAAAAAACAAAACAAAAAACACGGGTAAGCCAATGTTGTCACATGAGTTTATAGAAACGGCTCATTCGTGCAATTATTAGTACGCCATAGCTGCCGCATCCCCGCGGGGATCGCTTCCAAACCAGAGAAAAACGTCGGGACCCTCGGCATAGCTTGCAGGTCCTCGAACTCTCCTCCACCAGCTCCCCCTGGTTATGACGTGAGCAGAGCCCATGTTTCGCCTGCGCGCACCTGTCAGAGTGCACCCCAAGCGGTGACCTCTCTCTTTCAGCCCCTGAATGACTTCTGGAGACAGGCCATCTTCCAGATCAATGGCATCGCTGCAAGAATGGCAAAGACAAGAAAAAAATGTATTAGCGCATCAATATCTCAGTAGCACCCTCCTATGGCTTCCCTATCTGACATCACTACAAATATCAGCATTGTCATGACGGCAGGAATTATGATATGTACTATCGGGTTCGAATGAAATGCGAACGCTGGAGTGCGTGGACGTTGACACATGCTGCGCCTCCTGGAGCAACACAGCCTGAGACAAGGCCGAAGTGCTGACGTTTCTGATTCACCAGTGAAGGCCAATGCCGTACACCGTTTGTAAACAAGTGCTGCGTCAGCGCTCGTCTTCGAGTCAAGTTTCAGCCGAACGTTGACGCAATCCTCGTGTCTCATCTTTGTCCAGCGTTAGCCTTCGCTGATGACCACATCTTTATCAGCACTACGGCTTTGTTATTTATGAGGTGTTGCCTTTTAGTCCGCTGAGTACTGATAAAACCGCGGGGTGAAAAGTAGGGGGCTGCGAGGGTGTTAGTCCTACTTCGACGGTTTGACCCTCGTCCAGCACAATCCAAACTTGGACGCTGCGCCGCTGGTACGCTGGAAATTCCGTCACTGTTCGCACTTCATTCACAGCCTGACAGCCGCCGACGCTACAATTCGATGTGCCAATCAAACCGTGCCTAATATGCAATGCCATAGCGCTCATCGCCTTTGCGTGTTGCTATCACCGAATAACCAATCACGCACAAAGAATAGGCCGTGATGCTAAACTTTTTCTTCTGTCATGATTCGTTTTGTCGTTGATAACATACCCACACAGACCATACAAGCAGCTATAGATCGCTAAAGGAACCGCAGAGCAAGTCATCGGTAGATAATTTTCGTTTTCTAAGGAGATCCATAGGGTAAGCCATAGACATCTCTATAGCAGACCCCACAGGAAGCTATGCATGGGTAAAGAATCCATAAGAAAAGCCATAGGCAGCTATAGTACGCTGGCTAAAGACATCTTTAGAGCGAACCATAGAAGTACCTATGGTATATTTTACAAGGAGCTATAGGCGGCTAAGGAAACCAAAGGATTATTCTATAGGCAAGCTCGCTAAAGGTCCCTTTAGCGCGCTCGCTAAAGGGACCCACAGACTACGCCATGCAATTTTTTTAGCGAACCATCGACAAAGCTATAGACAGCTGTAGATAACCAGTTATATGTCATAAAAAAGCTAAAGGCACCCGTAGGGGAGACCATAGAAAATGCTAAAGAATTTCTTCAATGCAGTTGACACTTACATCACATAGTTAACAACTAGGTATAATAATAATATAATCACTGGTAAAATCACGTCTTCGTGCTTGTACTCGTAAAACGGGCTCGTGACAATGGCCGCCATTCCTTCAAGTTGTGCCAGATATCAAAATGAAGGTATCCGGGACGAATGCAATTCCAATTTCAATGATATTATTTAATGTTGAATTATGCAGCTTTTTAAATGCGTCTTTTTGAACGTCTCAGAGAGCTCTGTTTTAAGTAACTGGACGTTTTTCAAAGAAGCCGTGATATCGCTCACAAAAAAAATATACCTCTGCAAACCATAATTGTAAACTCTACTTCTCCATGATTCAACCGGGCGCTGTCGAGGTTGTCGAACAAAACAAAAACAGTGCGTTTATTTACAGCTGCCAGGCTCACGTCCTGCCCAGTTCGCCTGCAGAAAGGTTTTAGTGCTGCTCAGTTACAAGAGCGCAGTTCAGAGTGCTAAGCCCAATTTCCTCCACAACTTACTACCATCCTTGCTAAAACATAATCCGTGTCAATCCTAGAATGTGAAAGCCCCTCATCTATTTAATTGAAAACACGAGACGAAACTCTGATCAAAGAATCTTTACATGCTATAATGTTACAGGAAGTGTTTATTAGGTCTGTTTCTAGCACGCCCATCAGTGCAAACCCAAGCTATTATGATGATTATTACAAATTCGAACACCAACCAAGCCCTTCTATAGGAACCCTACGTTTCAAGGCCAATTCGGCCTCTTCTTCAGGGGCGACTGCGGCTATGGCCGTTGAGGAGCAGTGTCTTTTTTCTTCTTCTTCTACGGCGAGTGTCTGGTCTTCTTCTTTTACGGCTGTGCCTTTTCAATAAAGTGACGAAGCCCGTTCACATAGGCAGATGGTAAAGCTCCGAGCGACCTATTAATATTCTGTGGCGTTGTTTGAATATGCCATGATTCTAGGAACAGTCGTTTTCGAGGATTTTTCTCAACGTCAATGATGCAAGCGTTATCAAAGTCAATAGGATGGTCCTTGACGTCGCAGTGCTCAGCGACCGCGCTACGCTCGTGATCCAACTTGCGCACGTCGTTTTTATGTTGACGAATTCTCTCTGTAAAGTTCTTTGTTTCGCCGATGTACGTGGCCGCGCAAACCCCGCAAGGGATCTTATATATAACGCCTTGGGCTCTTTCTTTACCAGGGCGATTTTTTGGGCGTGGCATGAGTCGTCCAAGGGTAGACACAGGTTTGTGCGCTAGTTGGATGCCCTCTTTAGCAAGCACACGTGCCAGTGCCTCGCTTGTTCCGTTGATGTAGGGAACGCTGATGCGCGAGGTTGGGCGGGAATTCGCACTTGTCTGTTGCTGCACGTGTCGTTGGTTTCGGCCTACACGGCAGGCAACGCGATGGATGAAGCTGCTTGTGTAGCCGTTTTTTTTTAAGGTCAGCAATGACAGTTTGTTCCTCCTTTCTTTTGTCCTCTTCTGATGAGCAGATGGTCTTTGCCCTGGCTAAGAGTGTCCTGACCACCGACGCCTTGTGGTTGGCTGGGTGGCTGGATTCAAACTGGAGGTTTGAATCCAGGTTTGAACTATACAGAAAACCGACACACACTGGACGCTACCTGCAGTTTGAATCCAGCCACCCAGCCAACCACAAGGCGTCGGTGGTCAGGACACTCTTAGCCAGGGCAAAGACCATCTGCTCATCAGAAGAGGACAAAAGAAAGGAGGAACAAACTGTCATTGCTGACCTTAAAAAAAACGGCTACACAAGCAGCTTCACCCATCGCGTTGCCTGCCGTGTAGGCCGAAACCAACGACACGTGCAGCAACAGACAAGTGCGAATTCCCGCCCAACCTCGCGCATCAGCGTTCCCTACATCAACGGAACAAGCGAGGCACTGGCACGTGTGCTTGCTAAAGAGGGCATCCAACTAGCGCACAAACCTGTGTCTACCCTTGGACGACTCATGCCACGCCCAAAAGATCTCCCTGGTAAAGAAAGAGCCCAAGGTGTTATATATAAGATCCCTTGCGGGGTTTGCGCGGCCACGTACATCGGCGAAACAAAGAACTTTACAGAGAGAATTCGTCAACATAAAAACGACGTGCGCAAGTTGGATCACGAGCGTAGCGCGGTCGCTGAGCACTGCGACGTCAAGGACCATCCTATTGACTTTGATAACGCTTGCATCATTGA